>JAABKJ010003463.1:0-25955 GCA_011634705.1 Andricus grossulariae | reverse complement strand
AGACGAATTTTCCAATCAGAAGATTAATTTCTTACCAAAAAGACGAATTCTCTAATGAGAAGACTAATTTCTTAACATAAAAAACAAATTTCCAACTAAAAAGACGAATTTTCAAATAAGAAGATGAATTTTCCACCAAAAAAGACGAATTTTTAAATGAGAAGATTAATTTCTTAACAAAAAAGACCAATTTTTAACCATAAAGACGAATTTACAAATAAGAAGATTATTTTCTAAAAAAAAGGCGAATTTTCAAATAAGAAGATTAATTACCTACAAAAAAAGACGAATTCTCAAACAAGAAGACGAATTTTCCAATCAGAAGATTAATTTCTTACCAAAAAGACGAATTCTCTAATGAGAAGACTAATTTCTTAACAAAAAAGACAAATTTTCAACTAAAAAGACGAATTTTCAAATAAGAAGATGAATTTTCCATAAAAAAAGACGAATTTCTAAATGAGAAGATTAATTTCTTAACAAAAAAGACCAATTTTCAACCATAAAGACGAATTTTCAAATAAGAAGATTAATTTCCTAATGAAAAAGACAAAATTTCTAATAAGATTAATTTCCTACCAAAAAAGATGAGTTATCAACCAAAAAGATGAATTTTCAAATAAGATTATAATTTCCTACCATAAAGACGAATTTTCAACCAAAAAAAACGAATTTTCAAATAAGAAGATTAATTTCCTATCAAACAAGACGAATTTTCAAAAAATAAGATTAATTTTCTACCAAAAAAGACGAATTTTCAAATAAGCAGATTATTTTCTAAGAAAAAAGACAAATTTTCAATAAAATTACACGAATCTTCAAACAAATAGATAAATGTTCAAACAAATAGTTCAATTTTCAATTAAAGAAATGAATTTTTAACAAAAAGGATAAATCTGCAGGCAAAAAAAAATGATTTAAAAAAAAAGTAATTTAACTTTTACCCATTAAAGTTCAACTAAAAAAACAAGGTAGTTCCAATTTCAATCCAAAAGTTGAACTTTCCAATCAAAAAGACGAATTTTCAACAAAAAAAAAAGGTTTTTCAAGGCAAGAAAGAAAAAAAAATTCATTCAAATTGCTGAAATTTTAAGTCAAAAGACGTATTTGTCTGTAAAACAGTTGAATTTTTAACAAAAACATTAATTTTTTAACTAACGGTTGCATTTTTAACCAAAAGAGAGAAATTTTTAACCAAAAAGATGAATTTTCAACAAAATACATGAATTTGCAAACAAATAGTTGAATTTTTAAACAAATAGTTAAATCCAGTTAAATCCACTGAATTGAGTAAATTTAGAAGAATTCAAGTGAATTGAAGAAAAAAATGTAATCCAAAGTATTCCACTTATTTGAGTAAAACTGAAGCGAATTTAGAAGAATTCAAGTGAATTCAAGAGGACTTAAGTGAATTCAAAAAAATTAAAGATAATTCAAGTGAATTCAAGAGAATTAAAGAGAATTAAAGAGAATTCAAGAGAATTCAAGTGAATTCAAGAGGATTTGAGTGAATTCAAGAGAATTAAAGAGAATTCAAGTGAATTCCAGAGAATTCAAGTGAATTCAAGAGGATTTAAGTGAATTCAAGAGAATTCAAGTGAATTGCAGAGAATTCAAGTGAATTAAAGAGAATTCAAGTGAATTCAAGAGGATTTAAGTGAATTGAAAAGAATTCATGCAAATTCAAGAGAATTCAAGAGAAATCAAGTGAATTCATAGGAATCAAGGTAAGTTAAAGATAATTCAACTGAATGGAACAACAATTTTAAAATCCAAAGAAATTCCATTGAATTCAGATAAATGGGAGTGAATAGAATTAGTAAGTAAGAATCTGATTCAAAAACTTTAGGGTGAATTAAAAAAAATCCATTGTATTGAGTAAATTTAAAAGAATTCAAGTGAATTCAAGAGGATTTAAGTGCATTCAAGAGAATTCATGTGAATTTAAGAGAATTCAAGTGAATTGAAGAGATTTTGAGTGTATTCCAGAGAATTCAAGGGAATTTAAGAGGATTTAAGTGTATTCCAGAGAATTCAAGTGAATTTAACAGAATTCAAGAGAATTCAAGTAAATTCAGGAGAATTCAAGTGAATTCAAGTAAATTCAAGAGAATTCCAGTGAATTCCATTGAATTCATAGGAATCAAGTTGAGTTAAACATAATTCAACATTATAGAACAAAAATTTTTTAATACAAAAAAATTCCATTGAATTCAGGTAAATGGGTGTAAATAGAATTAGTGAATAAAAATGTGATTTAAAAACTTTAGGATGAATTGAAAAAAAATCCATTGAATTGAGTAAATTTAAAATAATTCAAGTGAATTCAAGAGGATTTAAGTGAATTCAAGAGAATTCAGGTGAATTCAAGAGAATTCAGGTGAATTCAAGAGAATTCAAGTGAGTTCATAGGAATCAAGTTAAGTTGAACATAAATCAACAGAATAGAACGAAAATTTTTAAATCCAAAAAAATTCCATTGAATTCAGATAAATGGGAGTGAACAGAATTAGTGAATAAGAATCTGATTCAAAAACTTTAGGATGAATTAACGAAAAATCCATTTGATTGAGTAAATTTGGAAGAATTCAAGTGAATCCAAGAAGATTGAAGTGAATTCAAGAGAATTTATGTGAATTTAAGAGAATTCGAGTGAATTCAAGAGGATTTGAGTGTATTCCAGAGAATGCAAATGAATTCAAGCGGATTTAAGTGTATTCAAGAGAATTCAAGTGAATTCAAGTAAATTCAGGAGAATTCAAGTAAATTCAAGAGAATTCCAGTGAATTCATAGGAATCAAGTTAGTTTAATCATAATTCAACAGAATAAAACAAAAATGTTGGAATCCGAAAAAATGCCATTGAATTCAGATAAATGGGAGTGAAAAGAATTAGTGAATAAGAATCTGATTCAAAAACTTTAGGGTGAATTAACAAAAAAATCCATTGGATTGAGTAAATTTGGAAGAATTCAAGTTAATCTAAGAGGATTGAAGTGAATTCAAGAGAATTTATGTGAATTTACGAGAATTCGAGTGAATTCAAGAGGATTTGAGTGTATTCCACAGAATTCAAATGAATTCAAGAGGATTTAAGTGTATTCCAGAGAATTAAAGTGAATTCAAGAGATTTCAACCGAATTCAAGAGAATTCAAATGAATTCAAGAGAATTCAAGTAAATTCAGGAGAATTCAAGTGAATTCAAGAGAATTTAAGTAAATTAAAGTAAATTCAAGAGAATTCCAGTGAATTCATATGAATCAAGGTAAGTTAATCATAATTCAACAGAATAGAACAAACATTTTTGAATAAAAAAAAATCCATTGAATTCAGATAAATGGGAGTGAACAAAATTAGTGAATAAGAATCTGATTCAAAAACTTTAGTGTGAATTAAAGGAAATCCATTGAATTGAGTAAATTTAGAAGAATTCAAGTGAATTCAAGAGGATTGAAGTGAATTCAAGAGAATTTATGTGAATTTAAGAGGACTTAAGTGTATTCCAGAGAATTCAAGTGAATTCAAGAGAATTCAAGTAAATTCAGGAGAATTCAAGTGAAGTCAAGAGAATTCAAGTAAATTCAAGCTAATTCAAGAGAATTCAGGTGAATTCATAGGAACCAAGTTAAGTTGAACATAATTCAACTGAAAAGAAAAAAAATGTGAAAACCCAAAAAAATTCCATTGAATGCAGATAAATGGGAGTGAATAGAATTAGTTAATAAGAGTCTAATTCACAAAAACTTTAGGGTGAATTGAAAAAAATCCATTGAATTGAGTAAATTTAGAAGAATTTAAGTGAATCCAAGAGGATTTGAGTAAATTCAAGAGAATTCAAGAGGATTTAAGTGAATTCAAGAGAATTTATGTGAATTTAAGAGAATTCAACTGAATTCAAGAGGATTTAGGTGTTTTCCAGAGAATTCAAGTGAATTCAAGAGGATTTAAGTGTACTCCAGAAAATTCAAGTGGATTCAAGAGGATTTAAGTGTATTCCAGAGAATTCAAGTGAATTCAAGAGAATTCTAGTGAATTCAAGTGAATTCAAGAGAATTCAAGAGAATTCAAGTAAATTCAGGAGAATTCAAGTGAAGCCAAGAGAATTCAAGTAAATTGAAGCTAATTCAAGAGAATTCAAGTGAATTCATAGGAATCAAGTTAAATCAAACATAATTCAACTGAATAGAACGACACACTTAAAATTCAAAAGAATTCCATTGATTTCAGATAAATGGGATTGAATAGAATTAGTGAATAAGAATCTGATAAAATCCTTAAGAATTCAAAGATCCATCGAATTCAGTGAATTTCAAAGAATTCGGGGTGAATTCAAAAGAATATAAAAAAAATCAACAAAATTCAGAAAATCCTTGGGTTCTTTGTTTAAATTTATTGAACGAATCGACTAAAGTGATCTTTTTATTTCAAAAAGTGATTATAGTGACTTAATCTTAAAAAAGTGACTAAATAGTGATTTGAGAAAAAAAGTTGACCCTGGCAACCATGAAAAAAATTTTATTTAGCCTAAAAAATTCTCTATAGATTCATGAAAGTCTTGTGTAGACTAGGCCCAAATAAATCAAATTTTCGATTTCAGTAAACAAATGACTGAATTTAAGCTCAAGCCGAAATTAAGTCAGTTTAAATAATTAAAACTTTTTTTAATGTGACTTTATCAGTATTAAAACGAACGCTTTCCTTAAAATGGCATTATCAGAAAATATTTTTGAACCGTTTGCCGTGACTATAAATAGCTATAAACAAAATACAAGTCGCGAATGAATTAAACGCAAATATCAGTCCGACAACCGGTCTAGTTTCAGTGAAATGATTCACTTTATTTTCTTGTCGTCATCCGCAACGTCAATGGTAAAAGGTTTTAAATAAAAAATAATAAAAAATAAAATTAAAAAACCGGTTTTTTTATTTTTCAGTGGAAACATAATCAACAGTTTGCATTCCACAGGACCTCTTTTATGCCGCTGGCATTGAAGAACTGCGTAAGAATCATAATATTGTTAATTTCATTTTTGTTTCAATTTCGAAATTAGTTTGACTAAACATTAAGAATGCTCTAGAGAGAAATAATTTTTATGTTCAGGGTGGCCACTCGAAATTAAAAAAAAAATTATTATAATTATATATAATTCAATACTAATTGATTTATTATATAAATTTGGAAAAATAGCGAAATGAATTATTTAAAAAAATATTAATGTAGGTACTGTATTCCTAAGATTTCAAGTCGAAATATAATTAATTTTCAACAAAATAGTGGAATTCTCAACCAATTTTCAACAAAGAGTTGCATTTTTCAGCTAAAAATACGAATGCTGTAGAAAACATTTGACTTTTTAACCCGACAAGATGAATTGTCACCAAAAAAGTTGAATTTTTAACCAAATACTTGAATTTTCAACCTACAAAGATAAATCTTTTAGAAGACAGTTGAATTTTCACCATAAAAGATGAATTTTTAACCAAGAAATATCTGATTTTTCTACCAAAATATGAATTTTCAATCCAAGAGGACGAATTTTCCATCCAAAAGGATGAATGTTCAACAAAAAATATAAATTTTCGACCAAAAAGATGATTTTCTGTAACCAAATAGTTGATTTGTTAATCAAATATTTAAATTCTTAAACATATAGTAGAATTTTTGACCAAAAAGGCCAATATTGATTAAACTAGGTAGCTGAATCCCCATCAGAATAGACTATTAATTTTCATCAAATTAACAAAAAAATGTCTACCAAAAGAGATGAAATTTCAATATAATAGATGAATTCTCAATAAAGTAGAGGAATTTGGATGAAAATCATTAATTTTCAACCATGAAAATAAATCTTCCATCGTAAAAGACAATTTTCAACAAAATACATGAATTTCTAACCAAATAGTTCAAGTTTCTACTAAAAAAATTAATTTTTAATTAAAAAAAAAACGAATTATCAACAAAATAGTACAATTTTCAACCAAAAATATGAATTTTCAACTGAAATGATGAATCTTAAATCAAAAATATGAATCTTCAATAAAAAATAACTTTCAACAAAATAGATAGTTGAAACATCAAACAAAACAGATTATTACTTTTCAATCAAACAGTTTCAGTTCAAAAAATTAATTTAAAACAAAAACTAATTTTCAACAAAATAGTTCAATTTTCAGCCAAGGAGATGAATTTCTAAATAAATTATGAATCTTCAACCAAAAAAATCAACTTTGAAAAAAATACATAGTTGAATCCTCAACCAAAAAAATTTATTTTTTAACAAAGTAGATAGTTTAATCCTCAGGCAGAACAGATTATTACTTTTCAAAAAAAAACTGTTTCAGGTAACAAAATTAATTTCAGCCAAAAAAATAACGAATTTTCAACAAAATAGTTCCATTTTCAGCCAAATAGATGAATTTCAATCTAAAATTATGAATCTTCAACCAAAAAAATTAACTTTTAACCAAATACATAGTCGAATCTTCAACAAAAGCAGATTTTTACTGTTTAAAAAAAAAACAGCTTAAGTTAAAAAATTAATTTTCAGCCAAAAAATAACGAATTTTCAACAAAATAGTTCAATTTTCAGCCAAAGAGACAATCTAAAATGATGAATCTTCAAACAAAAAAAATAATTAACTTTTAAAAAAATACATAGTTGAATCTTCAACAACAACAAAAAATAACTTTTAACAAAATACATAGTTGAATCCTCAACCAAAACAGATTATTACTTTTCAATCAAACAGTTTCAGTCAAAAAAATTAATTAAAAAAAATGAGTTTTCAATAAAATAGTTTGATTTTTAGCCAAAGAGATGAATTTCAATCTAAAATGATGAATCTTCAACCAAACAAAAAATTAACTTTTAAAAAGATACATAGTTGAATCTTCAACCAAACAAAAAATTAACTTTTAAAAAGATACATAGTTGAATCTTCAACCAAAACAGATTATTACTTTTCATCAAACAGTTTCAGTCAAAAAAATTAATTAAAAAAATGAATTTTCAATAAAATAGTTTGATTTTCAGCCAAAGAGATGAATTTCTAACTAAAATTATGAATCTTCAACCAAAAAAATTAACTTTTAACAAAATACATAGTTGAATCCTCAACCAAAAAAATTAACTTTTAACAAAGTAGATAGTTGAATCTTCAACCAAAACAGATTATTACTTTGCAATCTAACAGTTTTAGTTAAAAAGTTCATTTTTAATAAAAAAATGAATTTTCAAAAAAATAGTTCAATTTTCAGCCAAAGAGATGAATTTCTAAATAAAATTATGAATCTTCACCCAAAAAAATTAACTTTTAACAAAATACATAGTTAAATCCTCAACCAAAACAGATGAATAATTGTCAATTATACAGTTCATTTTTAACCACAAAATATGATTTTTTGCCAGAACAGAGATGAATTTTCAACAAAAAAGTTAATTTTCTACTAAGAAACCAAATTTTCAACAAAAGAATTGAATTGTTAACAAGAAAGTTGAATTTTCAAGCTAGAAAATCGAATTTTTTGAAAAAATTTGAGTTTTAATCCCAAAAAGATAAGTTATTAACAAAAAAGTTAATTTTCAAATAATAAAGATGAATTAGGAATCCAACACCTGAATTTTCGATAAAAAAATTAATTTAGAACCAAATGGTTAACTTTGAAGAAAAAGAGACGGATTTTAAACAAAAAAGTGGAGTTTTTAACCAAAAAGTAGAATTTTCAATCAAATAGTTGAATTTTCAATCAAATTGACGAAATTTCGATATTTTAACAAAAAAGATTAATTCTGAACCAAAAATAGTTAAATTATAAATGTCTACTTTCAACCAAAAACAGTTCAATTTTCGTCCAAAAAATACGACTTTTCAACAAAATACTTGAAATGTCAACAAAATAATTAAATTTTCAATCAAATAGTTAAGTTTTTAGCAAATAATAGAATTTTCTACTTACAAAGATGAATTTTCAACCAATGAGTCGAATTTTCAACCCGAAATGTTGAAGTTTCAAAAAAAAAGATGAATTCTCAACAAAAAATATAATAGTTGATATTTCCACGAAAAAGAAAGAATTTTCAAGAAAATACTCAAATATTCAACAAAATAATTGAATTTTTAACCAAATAATATTTGATTTTTCTCTTCAAAAATATAAATTTTCAACCAAAAAAGGAAAAGCTAAATATAACGAAATGGTCGAAATATATAAAAAAAATTAAATTGCAAACAACAGTTGTAATTTCAAACAAACAGTTGAATTCTCAAGCAACAGAGTCGAATATTTAACAACACAGTTGAATTTATAAAAAATATATCTTTTCAACAAAATAGTTTAATTTTCAGTACAAAAAATATAATAAAAGAATTTTCAACCAAAAAGAATTAACTTTCAACCAAAAATAGTTGGCTTTTCTTTTTGGATTTTATTCATTCAGTTCGCATTTAGGCAAAAAAAAGTGGAATTTTTTGAAAATAAGAAAAAAAGAGGAATTCTTAAAGAAAAGGGGAAAAGAGGGAATATTGAATAGCATTTTCATATATAGATTAATTACATTTTCTTTTTTTTGTAGACGAAATCTAAAATGAGATGGATGAAAGTGACTAAAGTGACTTTTATTTTTTTTAAAGTGACTATAGTGACCTTTTCCCAAAAAAAGTGAATAAAAAGTGACTAAAAATGACTTACGTGACTGTGTAGCAGATATATTAGATCAAATTATTACTTGGAAGCTAATTAAAAATTTTTATCGACTTTTCAAGTCTCTACCACTGAATTTTTAAAACAAAAAAAAAAACATTTTTTCGTTCAACATAACGCGTGTTTATAAATTTAGACTCTAAGTCAGTGATGAAGAAGGCGTTAACTTCTCAGATAAGATAAACTCATGAACTTACGAATTTAAGACTTTGTATTGCTTTCTGCACATATGTTCGATTTGACCTCTCACATAGCAAGAGTGAAATACAGAAGGGTCAGAAATGTATATTAAAAGCTTACAATACGCAGGCCTCGGACTCACTTCAGGGATCAAAAATAGTGTAAATAGTGTCACAAATTAAAAAAATAGACAAAATAAGTGTGTAGTAGTGGGGACACCCGGCCCCACTGTCACTCTTCGATAACCCCACTATTTCCAGGCTCTCAGGCAGCAGTGGGGATACCCAAGTTTTTTAGAGAAATTGCGAATCGCCGCACAAAAGGGAGACGCGAATAGACAGAGATATCCGTTCGTTTTCTTTCTTGACTGACATTTTTTTTTAATTGAAAATTTAACTATTTTGTTAAACATTTTTCTTTTTTGAAAATGCATGTCTTTCTATAGAAATTTTATCTTATTTGGTTAAAAATGCAACTGCCTGGTTATGAATCACCTTTCTGGATGAAAATTCAACAATTTTGTGGAAAATTCGTATTTTCGAATCGAAAATTAAACACTTTGGCAAATAATTCAACTATTTGGTTGAAAATTGATGTATTTTTATGAAAATTCGTTTTTGTTGGTTAAATCCAACTGTTTTTTTATTTTTATTTAAAATCTTTTTTTTTAATATCAAATATTACATTTTTCGTTGAAAATTCATCTTTGTAGATTGAAAATTCAACTCCTTGGTTGAAAGTTGAACTAGTTTCTAAAAGATAATTTTTTGTTGGAAAATTTATAATTTTAGTTGAAAATTCGTTTTCTTTTTGTTATAATATTTTTTTGGAAACTGAAAATTAAATTATTTTGTTGAAAATTTCACCTATTGGTTCCAAATAAACTTTTTTGTTGAAAATTCAACTATTTTGTAGAAAATTCATATTTTCGGCTCGAAAATTAAACAATTTGGTATAAAATTCAACTATTCGGTACAAAATTAAACAGTTTTACAGAAAATTAATTTTCTTATTAAAAATTAATGCTCCTCAAATAAAAATTTAGCTACACCATTTTTGGTTAAGAGTTGATCTTTTCTAGGTTAAAAATTCAACTATTTAGATAAAAATAATTCAAATAAAATTTCAAGTAACATCACATACATTGTTTAAAATATTTAATTGAAAAATTTAGTAATTTGTTAAAATTTCGTGTTTTCTGGTCGAAAATTCAACTATTTGGTTAAAAATTTACGAATTTTGTTGAAAATTCATCTTTTGTAGCATAAAATAATTTTTTTTTTGTTAAAAATAAAACTGTATTGTTAAAAATTAATCTGGTTCAGTTGAGGATTCAAGTATTTTGTTGAAAATTCATCCTTTTTGGTTATATTTAACTGTTTTTTAATAAATGTTAAAATCTTTTTGGTTTAAATATAAACTATTACATTTTTTGTTGAAAATTAGTTCCAGGTTGAAAATGCCACCGTTTTGTAGAGAATTTCTCTCTTTGGCTTGAAAATTCAACAGTCCTGTAGAAAATTCTTTTTTTTTAATTGAAAATAAATTTTTTAATTGAAAATTTAACTATTCGATGTTTGGTTTAAAATTGATATGTTTTAGTTGAAAATTCAACTTGTTGTTTTAAAATTCATTTATTTTTTTTATCGTCGTTTTTGATAGAAAATTAATCCTTTTGTTGGAAATTTAACTATTTGATAGAAAATATACGTATTTTGTTAACAATTCGTCTCTTTTGCTACAAAATCAATTTTTTTGGTTAAAAATGCAACTGTATGGTTGAAAATTCATATGTTTTAGGTGAGGATTCAAGCATTTTGACGAAAATTTGTCTTTTTTGATTATATTCAACTGTTTTTTATTTAAAATTAAAATCTTTTTTTTTCGTTGAAATATCAACTATTACATTTTCTGGTAAAAATAATAATTTGTCCTTTTGGTTTCAAAATTCAACAATTTGGTAAAAAATTCAACTTTTTGTGGAAAATTTATGTAGTTTCTTGATAATTCATCTGTTTCATTCAAAATTTAACTATTTGGTTGAAAACCCAGTTGTTTTGTTAAAACCTCATTTTTTAAACTTGAAAATTCAACATTTTGGACAACCCCTATTAGCCATTGAGAAAAAAATTGTGGAATTAGGAGACAATTGTGAGAAAATAGTGTACTTAGTGTCATTTTTTTTTAAATAGTAGCAAAATAGTGCAATCGCTCAAAAAAGTGTAAAATAGTGTCAATAGTGTAGTGAATCCGAGGCCTGCGATTTTTATCGAGTTGTAAGGGAGGAAATTTTGGTACAAATTTTTTCTGATTTGGAAGAGGACAATTTTTTTTAAAACATTTTTCTCGAGTTGGATGGGAGCATATTTGGATTTCGAGATTTTCTAAAATGGAAGAGGCACTACTTTTGTTTTTTAAATTTTTTATGGAGTTGGAAGAGAGGACATTGGAATTATTAATTCTTTTTCTAAATTGGAAAAGGCGAATTTATTCTTTTTAACATTTTTTGATTCGACGGTGAGCAAATTTGGTATTTTTATCATTAAGATGAAAGCAGGGAACTTTTTATTATCAATTTTGTAAATCATTTAGCTTAAAACTTATTAAAAGTTCAACTTTGAGTGCTTAAATTTTCAGTTCAGTTTTTATTACTAGAAATACAAAATTTTAGGATTTCGAATTGTTAAATTTCAATGTCTATCAAAAATTGTTGTAAACCGGGAAATGATTAAAAAATTTCTTCTGATTAAAATAGCCATTCTAAATTAAAATTATTAGGTTTTGAAGCAATAAAAAGTGTCCTTCAAACGCAAAAATAAGAACCTCTTCGTAAAATAGCAGTAAAAGTTAGAGACCGGAAGTGCCTCAAGAGTCCCGCACTGAATGTCTTATTACTTATTACAAGCTGCCTCACTTTATGACAGGAAAGATTTTTTACAAATGCAAAACGCGTAATTTGATATTTAGAATTAAAAAATATAAGCTGCTTTTAGGATTTTGCCGCCAAAAATCAAAGAAAGTGTGCATAAATCCATGACCTTGTTATGGCTGACCAGACTCGCCAGACCACCATGGGCAGGAAATATCCTGTTACGAAATCGTATTAGTGTGACCCTATTTTAAGGACTAAGGACCTGCCATATGCCTTTTACACTTCTTAAACTCTTAGAGCTTCCTTGAATTTTCTGGCTCTCGCTTATTAAAAAAATACTTCTAAATATCTTTTAAAATGATTCGAATTTTTCTTCAATTTTGAAAAAATGTTGCAAAATTTAAAAAATTGCCTTCAAATCTTCAAATAATTGTTAATACAAAATAAAAATGTCAAATATTTGAAATCAAATTAGAAGAATAAATAAAATAAAAAATAATAAAAACGTACCCGCTAAAGAAGGAAAAAGCGCTAGTGGCAATTTTTTTTTTAAATTTTAAGGTTGAAATGGTAGGCCTCGAAAAAAGTCGTCAGGGTGGCGATTTGGTGGACGATTTTAAATTTCTGGTCATTTTCCGGTTTTTCCCGTTCGAGTTTTTCAACTTTCCCGGTAAACAAAAGTAACATATTAATATTTTCCACAAAACGAAAACATTTACATATTTTAATTCATGATGTTCATTCTAAATATCCTTTAACAAAAAAATTGAATAGTTAAAATTTTAGTTGAAAAAATTAATTTAAAAAAAAAGGACTTTCTACAAAAGAGTTCAATTTTCAACATAAGTGATGAATTTTCAACTGGAATAGTTGAATTTCAAACCAAATAGATGATTTTCCCACTAAAACAATTAATCTTCAACTGAAATAGTTAAATTTTCAACAAAAAAATTAATTTTTACTAAAAAAGGTAAATTTTCAACCAAAACTTAAATAATTAACTTTAATGTAAAAAAATTATATTTCAACCATACAGATGAATTTTCAACTAAAACTATAGCATATTCAATTGGAATAAGTTAATTTTTCAGTTAAAAACAAAATTTTGCACACAAAAAAACTACCTTTCAACAAAAAAAGACTAACTTTAAAAAAAAAAATGGTTACATTTTCAAACAAAGTGATGAATTTTCAACTAAAATTGTAAATCTTTAACTGGATTAATTGAGTTTTAAACCATAAAAAATATTTTTCAACTAAAATGATAAATCTTTAACTAGAATAATTCAATTTTTGACCAAAGAGATAAATTTTCAATGAAAAAGATTCATTTCTACCAAAAAAAATACGAATTTTCAACTAAAAAAGGTCATTTTTCAACCAAAAAATGAATAATTAAATTTTAAGTCAAAAAATAAATGTTCAGCCAATGAGATGAATATTTAATTTAAATTATGAAATATTCAACTGGAATAATTGTTACATTTTCAGTTAAAAAAAATAATAATTTTGAACCAAAAAAGAAACAAATTTTCAACAAAATAGTTCAATTTTCGGCAAAAAATATTCCTTGCATCGAAAGAAAAAACGTGTTTTAAATTGAATAGTTGAATTTTTAACCGAAAAAAGAATTCTTCAACAAGAAGATTAACTTTCAAAGAAAAAGATAATTTTCTAGCGAAAAAATTGATTTTTTAACAAAATGCGTGGATTTTAAACGAAATAGTTGAATTTTCAATTAAAAAAGACAAATTTACATCCTAATTGTTGAATTTTGAATTAGAAAAGATAAATTTTCTACTTAATATTGAACAGTTAAATTTTCAGTTGAAGAAATTAATTTTCAAATAAACTGATGGATTTGCAACTGAAATTATGAATTTTAAACTGGAATAGTTGATTTTCATATCAAAAAGATAAATTTTTAACAATAAACATAAATTTTCTATAAAAAAG
The DNA here is from genome assembly GCA_011634705.1 of Andricus grossulariae. NCBI lineage: Eukaryota > Metazoa > Arthropoda > Insecta > Hymenoptera > Cynipidae > Andricus > Andricus grossulariae. The sequence continues at coordinate 12,246 of JAABKJ010003463.1, read as the reverse complement.
ACGAATCTTTCACCAAGCACATAAATTTTCAAACAAATAGTTTGATTTTTAAATCAAAAATATTAATTTTCAACTAAATAGTTAATTTTTTATCAAAAAAGGATAAATTTTGTACCAAAAATAGAATAGTTAAATTTTCTGTTAAAAATCTAATTCTTAACCAAAAAAAAAAAATACAAATTTTCAGCAAAATAGTTAAATTTTCTACTGGAATAGTTAAATTTTTAGTTTAAAAAATTTATTTTAAACAAAGAAGTTACATTTTCAACCAGAGATGAATTTTCAATTGAAATTATGAATCTTCAATCAAACAAATTAATTTTTAACAAAATAGTTGAACTTTTAACCACGTAGTTGAAGTTTCAATCAAAAAAGATAAATTCTCAACGAAAAATCTAATAGGTGATAATTAAAACTAACACTTTTTTATATTTTAAATTAAAAATATTTGAATTCATTCAAAAAACGAATTTTCAATAAAGTAGTTGAATCCTTAGCCAAAAAAGATTTTATTTTAAACCAAACATTTGAAATTATAATAAAAAATATTAAATTTTTACAAAAAGAGATGAATTTTTAAACAAAAAAGACGAAATTTTAACAAAATTGTTGAATCTGGAACCAAAAAAGATTTTTCAGGCAAGAATAAAAAAAAATTTTGGCAAATTATAATTTGAAGGAAAACATAATTTATATACAGAATAAAAATTTCAAATATTTATTTCGTAATTTTCTTTGTTTGTTTGCTTTAAAGTTATATTAATATAATTTTCCTAGGTTTCTCGAGAAATTTCGTTTTTGACAAATTTGGAAATCTTTTGTAATGTGTTATAATCTTCTCAAATATTCTCTGAACATTAATTTAAAAAAATAAAGAATCACTTTAAATATTACCAGGGATCTTCAAAAAAAAATTTTATCATCTTGAAAGCTTTAAAAATCTTTTAAAAAGACTTCAAAATTTTACATCAAAATCTTCAAAAATCTACATTCTGCTCGAAGATTTTGAAATTTTTTTTAAATATTTAAAAAAATTTCTAAATACTTCTAGATACCTTTTAAAATGATTCGAATTTTTCTCTAATTTTGACAAAATGCTGCAATATTTAGAAAATTGCCTTCAAATCTTCCAGACAATTTTTTGGTAATTTTGGAAATATTTTTAAATATACTCTTAAAATAAATATTTTTACATAAAAACTCAAAGAAATTTTCCGAGAAATCTTAAGGCAATTTTTTAATCTCTTGAAAACTTTCAAAATTCTCAAAAAGCTTCTAAATTTTTTGTTCGACATCTTCAAAAATCTCGATTTTATTTTGAATAAAATGATTATTTTCAGTATTTTTACAAAACTTCTAAATATCTCTTATAGTTATCCTTATTTTTCTAAAGTTTTGTAATTTTGTAAAATTGAACAATTTTGTTTTCAAATCGTCCACATTCTTTTCCGAAATTGTAGGAAATCATTTGATACCTTTTTTAAACTTTTTAAATATTTACTTTGAAAATAATTTTTTTTCAAATTAATTTAAAATTTCCCTGGAATCTTATGAAAAAATTTCATTATCATAAAATTTTTAAAATCCTGAAAAAGCTTAAAAATTTTATTTCAAAATTTTGCTGTTACCGGTAGCGACAATTAAAAATAAAGTTGTTCAATTTTGAACTCTTGGAATCAGAATTTATACAATTTTAATTTCTTTCTAATGAAATTGGCCTTATTATTTCAAAATTTTTTGAACTTAATATTTCAAAATTTGGTAAAATACGGATATTTAAAATGTTTACATTTTTAATTGTAGGATTTACTGCTAGTTGTCTACAACAAGTAATTTTTAAGTACAAAATCTGTTTTCATACGATTTCTAATTTTAATTTCCACAATTTTAAAGTTACTATAACCAATGTACAACATTTTTCAGCAGATTATAAAATTGTTTAAGTTTAAAAGCTTCAGTCGGAAATTCGCGATAAAATATTTAGCTCAAGCTTCTGTTTGAGTGTATTTTGATCTTTTAAGTAAACTTTTTCTAAAAGAAGGCAAAAGTGTTTACGTGTAAAACGTTGACTTATTTACGCCTCTTCACTAGCGATTTAAACCAGACACGAAGAAGGCACCACAAAAAGCTAAACCGATCGAAAGTTATAAAAAGTTCTAATTTTAATTTAGGATTAACAAAATTTAATTTAAATCATTAAAACTTACACTAACGTACACAGAGTTTGAATTTGGTGGCCTACATAAGAATGTACAATTTTAAATAAAAAAAAACTTAAAAAAGTAATGTTATTTACCTGCAAAAATTTAACAAATTGACGAATTGAATAATTTCAATGATGAATCATGCAAAATGGGTAAATTCTCAAAATTGCGACAATTTGCGAAGTTTAAAAATAAACCAGCCAAAATTTAATTGCACAATTCGAACATTGGATTCGTAAAAATGAGCTCGAGTTTAAAATTAAAAATTATTATAACTTCGAATTTATTTACTGGACCAGGCTTAACGACAATTTTAATCAAAACTTGAAAAGAAAATTGTAACTCACCTGTTCGACAAGGCGAAAATTCCAATGATGGACCAGCAAAATTTGTTAACCAACATGTACCAACTGGTTCTCTTTTTTCATTCTGTAAATTTCCTTTCACCACTTGTTTGCCGTACCACAAATATCTTGGCGCACATGCCTGTAAACAAAACAAAAATACAATTTTTAATATAAATTTTCAAATTAATTTTTAAACCTGTATGATAAATTCAAAACATTTTATAGATAGCTGTGTTTGGCTACAAAAATATTGAAAACCAGAAAAATGTTTCTTTGAATCAAACAAATTCTTTCTTTGTTATAGGTTCAAAAAAATGTTTGATTTAAAATATATATATTTGATTAAAAAAATATATATTTGACTAAAGCACAATCTTTAATCTAAATTTTCCATCTTTGATATACATGGAATTAAACAAATATATTTTTGTTTAAAACAAATTTATATTTTATTTCAGCACACCATTGTTGCACTCAAACAAATTCTATCTTTGACATAGGTACATATGGACAAATAAATGTTTGTTGGATTCACACAAAATATATTTGATTCAAGCACAGCATTGTTTAACTGAAATTTTATCTTTGATATACATAGGTCCAAACAAATATTTGTTTGATTCAAAAGAAAAATTTGATTCAAGCACACCATTGTTGCACTCAAATTCTACCTTTTATATACATAGAGTGAAACAAATATTTCTTTCTTCAAACAAAATATATTTGACTCAAGCACATCAATCTTTACTCAAATTTTCCATCTTTGATATACATAGAATTAAACAAATATATCTTTGTTTAAAACAAATTTATATTTTATTTCAGCACACCATTGTTGCACTCAAACAAATTCTATCTTTGACATACGTACATAGGGACAAATAAATGTTTGTTGGATTCAAGCACAGCATTGTATAACCGAAATTTTATCTTTGATATACATAGGGTCAACCAAATATTTGCTTGATTCAAAAGAAAAATTTCATTCAAGCACACCGTTGTTGCACTCGAATTCTATTTTTATATACATAGAGTGAAACAAATATTTGTTTCTTCAAACAAAATATATTTGATTCAAGCACACCAATCTTTAACTCAAATTTTCCATCTTTGATATACATGGAATTGAGCAAATATATTTTTGTTTAAAAAAAAAATATATTTTATTTCAGCACACCATTATTGCACTCAAACAAATTCTATCTTTCACATAGGTACATAGGGACAAATAAATGTTTGTTGAATTCAAACAAAATATATTTGATTCAAGCACAGCATTGTTTAACTCAAATTTTATCTTTGATATACATAGGGTCAAACAGATATTTGTTTAATTCAAAAGAAAAATTTGATTCAAGCACACCATTGTTGCATTCAAATTCTATCTTTTATATACATAGAGTGAAACAAATATTTGTTTCTTCAAACAAAATATATCTGATTCAAGCACACCAATCTTTAACTCAAATTTTCCATCTTTGATATACATGGAATTAAACAAATATATTTTTGTTTAAAACAAATATATTTTTGTTTGAAACAAATTTATATTTCATTTCAGCACACCATTGTTGCACTCAAACAAATTCTATCTTTCACATAGGTACATAGGGACAAATAAATGTTTATTCGATTCAAACAAAATATATTTGATTCAAGAACACCATTGTTTAACTCAAAAAGTTCTATCTTTGATATTCATAGAGGCAAACAAATATTTCTTTGATTCAAAACAAAATATATTTGATTCAAGCACACTAATGTTTAAATAAAATCATATCTTTGATATACAAAGTGACAAACAAATATTTGTTTGATTGGAACAAAATATATTTGAGTCCAGCACACTTAGCACATCATTGTTCAACTCAAACAAATTCTATCTTGGATATGCATAGAGTCAAACAAAAATTGTTCTTAGTAAAGAATTATGATTCTATATTACAGAAATTGACATATATATCTTATAGGATTTAAAAAAAATCCTATCGAAGAAACATAGTGAATTTATGTCTCGAACATCTCGCAATCATTGCATTACTGTTGAAAACGTGATTGACTTTGCAATACTTGAAGTTGTTTTATAACAATTAGAAATTTTGAAAATTGAATGTAGAAATAATCCCTTTTAATAAGAAAAATCATAGAGGAACTTATGCGAATTGATAAAAAATTGTGTTTTCCAACACCCTTGTGTGATTAAATTAAACTTTAATAAATAATTTAAAATATTGAATGAAAAATTATAAAGTTTCGAAGATTTCCATTTTTTTAAATTGTAGGTTTTGTTAGCATTTTTAATCGAAAACTGATATTTTAAAACCAAAATTATCGACAGTTTTATGTTAAATATGTCTTTTTCACAGGAAATTGGTATTTTTAATAAAAAATTATTAGATTTCAAAGATGCAACATTTTTGAAAATTATTCGGTTTTCGGTTATGTTGACTATTTTCACGAGAAATTGTATTTTAAATGAAGAATTTATAGATTTAAAAACATTTATTAAAATATTTGAAGTGTTTGCTAAGAATTTTTTGTTAGTCAGCGTTTTGCATCAGAAATTGGTATTTTTGAAGTATTTTAAAGTTATGTGAAAAATACCAATTTTTAAAAAGCATTTTAAAATAATAAAATTTACAATCTTAAGATATTTTGAATTGTGATAGTATTTTCTTTTACCAGAAATTGAAATTTTTATTAAAAAATCATTAGATATCAATGAAGATTCACAAACTTTTAACAATTTTAGTTTATGTTTTTGTTTTACATAGAAAATTTGTATTTTTAGTAAAAAATAATTACATTTCAAAAATGATAACGCATTCAAAGATTTGCAATTTTAATATTTTGTTGTTGTTACGTTATCTAGTGTGTATCGTCAAAAATCGGTATTCAACATTTTTTAAGTAAATTATTTTTAAGTTTTTTAATTTCAGAATAGATTCACAATTTTTTTTTACAATTTTAGGTTATGCTAGCGTTTTATACTGTAAATCGATAATTAAAATACAAAATCATTGAATTTTAAAGAAGATTTAAGATTTTTAAACAATTTGAGGGTATGCTCGCGTTTTTCGAAGACTTACCATTTTGAAAAAATTTGACATTAGTGATTTTCATGGAAAATTTGTATTTTTAATAAAAAATCATTAGCTTTGAGAAAATATTTACAACTTTTGATCGATAATATGTCATCTTAGCGTTTTTCACCAGAAGTTGGTTATTTGAAACAAAAATTATTCGACTTCAAAAATAAAAGTTAAAATTTTGAGCATTTTTAATTTGAAGTTCAGAAATCAATTTTCATCAATTACAAAAGCTATTGTTATTGTTTTTCTTTTATATTAATTTAGATATATAACACTAAATTTTTTAAATTATATCAATTTTTTTTAGCGCGAGAAAAAGATAATAATCGCACGAGTTTGTTTTCTAGTTATTTTAGAAATAAACATTTGCAATAAAAATTATCTCAATTTTCGACAAACACTTGGCAATTATTTTAAATTAAAATGCGTACAACCAACGAGTCCGATTGCGCGACAGAACGAGATCATTGCCGCATTTAGACATTACGTTTCATACATGTTCTTCTACGCATAGAGTGCTGCAATTGAGCGAAAAAATGTGCTCAAGAAGTATTAGAATCAGTCAACCACGACACAAATTGCAGGGACTTATATTCATTATTTTTACATGGAAAAAAAATTTCTTAATTTTTTTGTTACAAGTGTTATTAAGACCATGTACCACTTACATACTTTCCAGCTCAAAATTCTCTCAAAACAGGCACCATATTCCTATGATTTCATGTCGAAATATTTAAAAATGATTTTCAACAAAATAGTTGAATTTTCAATAAAAAAGATATGAACTTTCTAACAAAGGAGATACATTTTCAAGAAAAGAGTTGAGTTTTCAAGCCAATAAGTCGAATATTTATAGAAAACATTGAAAGTTTGAACCCAAAAACAAGAGAAAAAATGCAACCAAATTGTTGAATTTTCAAGTTAAAAAGACGAATTTTTAACAAAAAATCTATTTTCAACCTGAAAAAATGGATTTTCAACCCAAAAAAAGGAATTTTTTCAAAGCAGTTGAATTTTCGACCCGAAAATGTGTTTTTCGAAAAAAAAAAGTTAAGTTTCAACAAAACAATTGAATTTTTAACCGCCTAGTTGAACTTTTTAACAAAATGTTCTAGTTCCAAGCCAAAAGGATGAATTGTCTAAAAAAATATTGAATTTTTAACCTGAAAATATGAATTTAAAAAAAGTACATTTCTAAACAAACAGTTGAATTCTTAACCAAATAAATGAATTTTCTACCAAAATGTTCCGATTGCAAGCCAAAAAGATGAATTTTCGGCAAAACAGTTGAATTTACAACAAGAAGATATGAATTTTCAACAAAAATGTTCATTTTTAATCAAAAAAGTTGACTTTCCAACCAAATAGTTGATTAATTTTCAACCGATTAGTTAAATTTTAACTCTTAAAGATGAATTTTAAACAAAAAAAGGAAGAAGAAAATTTTCAGTTAAAAAAATTAATTTAAATAAATAATTTCAACAAATTAGATGAATTTTCAACAATCAATAATAACAATCATTTTCATAATTTTCAATTTTAAAATAACAGAAATCTTGAGAAAAAAGTTTATTTTTCAAGCACAAAGTTGAATTTTCTACCAAACAGTTCTATTTCCCAGACAAAGAGATGAATTTTTTACAAAAATGTTGAAGTGTTAACCCGAAAATATGAATTTTCAACAAAAAAGTTCATTTTTAACCCAATACTTCAATTTTCAGGCCGAAAAGACGAATTTTCAAACAAAATACATGAATGTTCAACCGGTAAGTTGAATTTTCAATTAAAAATATGAATTTTCAACAAAAAATTGAATAATTAAATTTTCAGTTGAACAAAGTTATTGAAAAAAACAACAATTTTCAACACAATAGATCAATTTTCGAGCAAAAAGGTGAATCTTAAAAGAAAAATGGATTTTTTACCAAAAAAGTTCAATTTTCAACCGAATAGTTGAATTTTCTACCAAACTGTTCTAGTTTCAAGCCACAAGGATGAATTTGTTACAAAAGTGTTGAAGTTTTAACCCGAAAATATAATAAGATGAATTTTCAACTAGTTACATGAATTTTCCACAAAAATGGTTATTTGTAAACCCATAAAGACGAATTTTCAGCAAAATACATGAATTTTCAACCGATTAGTTGAATTTTCAACCAAAAATTGAATAATTCAATTTTAGTTGAATAAAAGAAATATTTCAACAAAATAGATCAAATTTCCAGCAAAGAGATGAATCTTAAAAAAAATGTATTTTCAACCAAAAAAGTTGATTTTTCAACAAAATAGTTGAATTTTCTAGCAAACTGTTCTAATTTCAAGCCAAAAAGAAGAACTAAAAAAACGGTTAATTCTTAACTCGTAAACATGAATTTTCTACAAAAAAGTTAATTTTTAACCCAATACTTGAATTTCCAGCCCAAAAAGAATAAATTTCAACAAAATACATGAATTTTTAACCGATTAGTTGAGTTTTAAACTAAAAATATGAATTTTTAACCCAAAAATGAATAATTAAATTTTCAGTTGAAAAAAACACCTAATTAAAAAAAAAAAACAATATTTCAACAAAATAGATCAATTTTCAAGCAAAGAGATAAATCTTTAAAAAATGGATTTTTAACCAAAAAAGCTGAATTTTCAACCAAATACTTGAATTTTCTACCAAACTGTTCTAATTTCAAGCCGAAAAGATGAATTTCTAAAAAAAGACTGTTAATTGAATATTCCTAAATATGAATTTTCAACCCATTAGTTGAGTTTTCAACTGAAAAATATGAATTTTCAACCAGAAATTGAATAATTACATTTTCAGTTGAAAAAAAATTTAATTAAAAAAAAAAAATATTTCAACAAAATAAATTAATTTTCAAGCAACGAGATGAATCTTTACAAAAATGGATTTTTAACCAAAAAAGTTGAATTTTCAACCAAATAGTTGAATTTTCTCTACCAAACTGTTCTAATTTCAAGCCAAAAAGATGAATTTCTAAAAAAAACTGATAATTCTTAACTCGTAAATATGAAGATGAATTTTCAGCTGAAAAAACTTAATTAAAAAAAAAAATATTTCAATAAAATAAATTAATTTTCAAGCAAAGAGATGAATCTTTAAAAAAATGGATTTTTACCCAAAAAAAGTTGAATTTTCAACCAAATAGTTGAATTTTCTACCAAACTGTTCTAATTTCAAGCCAAAAAGATGAATTTCTCAAAAAAATTTACTATTCTTAACTCATAAATATAAATTTTCAACCAAAAATGTAATAATTGAATTTTCAGTTGAAAAAAATTAATTTTCAAAAGAAAAAGAAAACAATTTTTAATTCAAATAGTTGAATTTTCTACCAAACTTCTAATGTCTAGACAAAAAGATGACATTCTAAAATACTGTTGAATGCTTAACCTGTGAACATGAATTTTCAACAAAAAAATTCATCAACAACCCAAAACTTGAATTTCCAGCCAAAAAAGGCTAATTTTCAATAAAATACCTCGCAAAATACATGAACTTTTTACCAAAATAGTTGAATTTTGAACCTAAAAAGACGAATATTCAACAAAATACATTCATTTTCAACTGATTAGTTGAATTTTCAAGAAGAAAAGATGAATTTTCAACCGAAAATGGAATAATTGAATTTTTAGTTAAAAAATTAAATTTTTAACAACAAAATGTTTTCAAAAAAATAGATCAATTTTCAAACAAAGAAAGAAATTAATTCATAGTTTGCAATATTTGATCGATTATATGTTATAATTTTGAACCACAACCGGAAATGAAAAGTATGAAAGTCATTGAAACAGATCTCAAGATGATCCCTTTGCCAATAATCTTCGCGTCGAGTCAACGATCCGTCGTGGATGGTGGGTCGAAAGCCAGATAATGATGACCCCAATTACATCCTTCTTATGTTACATAATCACCACCCCATGGCAAAAGTTACAATCACGTGGAACAATTCTCCAATTTAATTCTCATCTGACGTCAAGGACTATGAATAAATCAAATCCCGAGGGGGAAACAATTCTTGTAATCCGTTTGTAATCCGCTGTAATTGAAATAATCCCAGTATTTCGAAGGAATCCACTTCTAATCCAGAATAATCGAGTTCCAATATGAAGTAATCCAGTCCTAATCTGAAGTAATCCACTTCTAATCCGCCATAAAATCCCAGTATTCAGAAGCAATCCACTTCTAATCCAGAGTAATCCAGCTCTAATCTTATGTAATCCAGTTCTAATCTTATGTAATCCAGTTCTAATCTTATGTAATCCAGTTCTATTCTAAGGTAATCCAGTTCTAATCTGAAGTAATCCGGTTCTAATTCCCGACAAAATCACAGTATTCCGAAGTAATCCACTTCTAATCCAGAGTAACCCAGTTCTAATCTGGTGTAATATAGTTCTAATCTGAAGAAATCCAGTTCTAATCTGAAGTAATCCAGTACTAATTTGCGATAAAATCCCAGTATTCCAAAGTAATCCACTTCTAATCCAGAGTAATCCAGTTCTTATCTGAGGTAATCCAGTCCTAATCTGAAGTCATTCACTTCTAATCCGCGATAAAACCCCAATATTCAGAAAAAATCCACTTCTAACCCAGAGTAATCCAGTTCTAATCTGGTGTAATCTAGTTTTAACCTGAAGTAATCTAGTTTGAATCTGAAGTAATCCTGTACTAATTCGCGATAAAATCCCAGTTCCGAAGTAATCCACTTATAATACAGAGTAATCCAGTTCTAATCTGAATAAATCCAGTTCTAATCCACGATACAATCCCAGTAATCCGACCTAATCCACCTCTAATCCAGAGTAATCCAGTTCTAATCTGAAGTAATCCAGTTCTAATCCGAAGTAATCCAGTTCTACATCGGGATAAAACCCCAGTATTTGGAAGTAATCCACTTCTAATCCAGAGTAATCCAGTTCTAATCTGGTGTAATCTATTTCTAATCTGAAGTAATTCAGTTCTAATCGGAAGTAATCAAGTACTAATTCGCGATAAAATCCTAGTATTCCGAAGTAATCCACTTATAATCCAGAGTAATCAAGTTCTAGTCTAAAGTAATCCAATACTAATTCGCGATAAAATCCCAGTATTCCGAAGTAATCCACTTCTAATCCAGAGTAATCCAGTTCTAATCTAATGTAATCCAGTTCTATTATGAAGTAATCCAGTTCTAATCCGCGATAAAATCCCAGTATTCCGACTAAATTCATTTCTAATCCAGGGTAATCCAGTTCTAATCTGAAGTAATCCAGTTCTAATCGGCGATAAAATCCCAGTATTCCGAATTAGTCCAATTCTAATATGATGTAATCCAGTTATGATCTGAAGAAATCCAGTTCTAATCCACGATAAAATCCCAGTATTCCGACCTAATCCACCTCTAATTCAGAGTAATCCAGTTCTAATCTGAAGTAATCCATTTCTAGTCCGCCATGAAATTCCAGTATTCCGAAGTAATCCACTTCTAATCCAGACTAATCCAGTTATAATCTGAAGTAATCCAGTTCTAATCCGAAATAAAATCCCAGTATTCCGAAGTAATCCACTTCTAATCCAGAGTAATCCATTTCTAATCTGAATTAATGCAGTTCTAATCCGGATAATACACTTGCAATCCGAATAATAAACTTGTAATCCAGACAATTCTGAGTAATTCAGGTAATCCACTTGTAAACAATGTAATCCACAGTCATCGACTTTTAATCCAGTTAATTCGAAGTAATTTAGGTAATCCAACTAATTAGCACGTAATCCAGAATAATCCAATTAATTCGGAGTAATTTAAATCGGTCATCCAAATAGTTTTCAGTAGAAAATTAATCTTCTTCTTCGAAAGTTCATGTTTATATTCGAAAATGAAAAAAATATTCGTTAAAAAATTAATCTACATTGTAGGAAATTCATCAGTTTGTTTAAGTCATTTTTTGGTTGAAAATTTAACTTTTTTCTTAAAAATTATACATTTAGAATTGGAAATTCAACTATTTTGGTAGGAAATTGATTCTTTGGTTCAAAATTCAACCATATTCTTGGAAATGTTTTTTTTTGTTTGGTTGAAAATTTATATTTTTTTTAAACTGAAAATGTAACTATTCCATTTATACATGAAAAATTTCCTTTTTTATTTGAAAATTAGTAGTATAGCTATGACAGTACGGCTGCACTTACCGACCGATGGTAATTATCTGATGTCGGTAACTCAGCATGGAACAGAACCTTCCTCGGTCGATAAGTGCCGCCCTATTGTCATAGCTTTACTACTAAAATTAAAATACATTGTTGAAATTTCATTTCTCTGGTTGGAGGTTCTTTATTTAAGTTGAAAATGGTTTTGAAAGAAAATTCGGATTCTTGCTTGAAAATTCATCGGTTTGGGTGAAATCTGAACTATTTAGTTGAAATATTTTTGATGTTGTGGGTTTGACCAGATAAATTGTATTATATAATTTTATGTTAATGTTTTTTGTGTGCATGGTGTAAAATCAATTTTTTTTTTGAATATTGATTATTAATTTTATAAGTTGTGAAAAAAATTTCCCTAGCTCCGCTGGGATCCGAACCCAGGACTTTCAGATATTCAGTTGTAAATT
>JAABKJ010003462.1:0-25956 GCA_011634705.1 Andricus grossulariae | reverse complement strand
TTTTATTTTTTAATTACTATTTAGTGACATAATAAAATGACAATAATTATCATTCATTACGAAGATATTACAAAAATTAGTTTTGTTCCATGCATTTGGTCCATTGTTTTCCCCTCAGCACTCCACGAAGTGAAGTTAGCTGGTGGTTGAAGTGAAAATACCTAATAGTTAATTTATTTAAAAATATGAAACAAATATATAGGCGGTAAGAATTAGGAATTCCAAAAGTGTACTAGTCACTTTATTACATTGCAAGTGTTAATTACTCCTGCCATCTAGTGTACACTCTCTCTTTGCAATCTCAGGCAATCCCATGCAATCCTGGACAATATCATGCAATCTTTTACAATACGTTGTAATCCCTCCTTACGAAAAACCATTATGAAAAATTCAGTATAGGTTCATAATGGTTTTCCTATACTAATTTTCTTATAATTTTTTTGCGATTCTAGAAAAATCATTATAGAGAAACATTATAAGAAAATTAGTATAGAAATAAATAATGTTAAAATATTAGAAGAGTTGATGCAAAAAATAGAGAAAGAACAAACGAATGATTTATTCAGTTATTTAACATAAGATTTCGAAAAATTCTCAGGAATTTCTAGCAATTCCGGTCAATTTCAATGTCTTTTAAACAATTTCTCCAGATTTCATGAAAATTTCACGGAATTTTAAAGATTTCTAATTATATCAGGAGATTTTAAGGGATTCCAAAAGATTTCTACAAATTTCAAGGGACTTTCACAGATTTTAAGACTTTGGAAGGGATTTTAAGAGTTTTTCAAATATCTCAACTAATTTAAAAAAATTGCATCATCTTTCAAGAGGATTTTAAATATTGCCAAACATTTCCAGGGATTTTAAGAAATTCCAAATTTACAAGAGGTCAAAAAAATTTCCAGAAATTTCAAAGAATTTTGTAGGATATCCAAAGATTTCAAGATATTTCTAGTGAAGTTAGAAAATTAAATCAAATTAAATGTAATTTGAAGGGATCTCTAGCGATTTCATAAAAATTTTACGGAATTTTAAAGATTTCGAAACATAGTAGGAGGTTTTAAGAGAATTCAAAGAATGTGAACAAATTTCGATGAACTTCAAAGGATTTTTAGGCGTTTAAAAGGATTGTATGAGATTTATAAATATTTCTACAATTTTAAAAGATTTCGTCAGTTTTCAAAAAATTAGAAATATTTTTATGGATTTCAAGGAATTTTGAAACGTTTCAAATGATTTCTAGTAAGCTTTGGAATATTAAATAAAATTTCAAAAGATTCCTAGCGATTCCCAAGGTTTCAAAGGATTTTAAGGTATTTGAAGGAATTTCATAAGATTCAAAGATTTTATTAAATCTCCAAGACTTTGAAGGAATTTCAGAGATTTCTAAAGCTTTAAATGGGCTTTTAGATAAAATTAATGAATAAGTTTAATTCACATTATATTTGAGGGCTTTTAAATGATAGATACTTTTTTTCATGGAATTTTACGTTCTCCAAATATTTCAAGGATTTTAAGGAAGTCTAAAAGATTTCAAAAGATATAAAATTTCAAGGGATTTCTGGTGAACTTTGGAAAATAAATTAAATTAAATTTCAAGGGATTTATAGCAATTCCAAAGATTTCAAGGGATTTTAAAGTATTCCAAGGAATTTCACAAAGATTCAAGGAGTTTATTATGAAATCTCCAAAGATTTCAAGGGATTTCAAAACTTTCTAGTGATTCAAACTTTTTTTTTTAACTCTAATGAATAAGTTTAATTTAAATTATATTCGAGGGCTTTCAAATTGTTTATGTTTTTTTTAAATGAATTTTTACGTTTTCCAAAGATTTCAAGGGATTCTGAGGGATTGTAAAGGATTTCAGGAGATATAAATAAACTCTAACTCAATTTCAAGAGATTCTTTACGATTCCGCAGATGTCAAGAGATTTTAGGATATTTTGAGTGAATTTACAAGATTCCAAGGATTTTATTAAGGCTGAGTCTAAAAGTCCGGACAGTCCACACGTTTTTGCACGTTTATAATACGGTTGAGTCTAAACGTACGCACCCCCTTCCCTTTTCCAGCTCCCCCTTCCTCTTGGCACGTCCAAACGTTTAGACTCGACCGCGTTATAAGCGTACATAAACATACGGACTGTCCGGACGTATAAACACTACCTTTCAATCAAACCTCCAAGAATTTCAAGGGATTTCAAATATTTCTAGGGATTGGAACGTTTTTCCTAAAGAACTTTAGTGAATCATTTTAGTTCCATTTTTATTCAAGGGACTTCAAAATCCAGGTGAAAAAGTTATATATACTTTATATATATCGTGGACAAAACACTGATAATTTTCATTTGTTTTATACAGAAAAATTTATAAAACAAATGAAAAATATCATTGTCTTGTTCACTATATATAAACTATATATAACTTTTTCACCTGGGAAGATTTGCACTTTAAGAAATAAATTAAATTTTATTTCAAAGTATTTTAACGGATTTCAACAATTCAGGGAGATATGATTAGGATTTATAAGACCTTCAATTATTTTAAAGATATTGGGGGATTTCACAAATTTCAATGGGTTTGAACGGATGTCAACAGATTTGAAATATTTTCTAATTATGCTATAATATTTTTCTAAAATGTATTTCCTATAATCAATGGAATCTTTTGCAATCTCATGCAACATTTTGCAACCTTTTGCAATCCCATGCAATCTTGCAATCTTGCAACCTAGTGTACACCAAAAATCGACTATTATTAAAAAATTTTCCTACATTTCCATGAAACATAACTTTGTTAACAAGATGCAAAAGAAAAACAATGTTTTAACTGTGCAAAATCATGCTTATCACATCTGCATCGCGTTTTTAAGTGCAAAATATATGTATTGAAGTCAAATTTGTATTAAATTACATCTTTAAGATTTACCCGAAACACTGATGGCCACACTACCCTACACCAATAAAAATAAAATGATTCAGAAGAAGAATTTTAATATGTAGTTGGTAAACTTGGTTTCTTAGCATAGTATTTTTCTAGAGAACTTGAGATATAAAGACTTTTTTTATCATCTACTTTACATACTATTGAATTTTAAATTTCTTATTTTTATCGCTAGGAATAAATTTCTTTCCTACCAAGAAATACGATATTTCAGAAGTTCCTCTCTGCTTCAAATAATAAGATGAAGAAATAATATTATAAGATTATTGTGATTTTCAAGTTTATTTATTCAAACTAGTATGTATAAAGAACAGGGCAATAATGAAATACCTAAAAATGTTGTTAGAATGATTTGGTATTTTGATACATCATTCTATGGTGAAAATAAAGAAACATATATTTTACAGTTTAACTACAACATTTTTTTGTGATTTTTTACAACGATTGGAAGATTACCTGCGAATTCTCAAACAATGGCAGAATTTTCTTTTAATACATTATTTTCCGAACGAGTGTAGATATACAGAATTTTCTTGTTGTATCCGACGTGGGAATTCTTGTTGTTTCAATTGATCCCGAAACAAAATTTGAAAATTTGAAAAATGACAAAACGGCGTCTAATTTTCTAAAATTCCTGAAAGTAAATTTTCTCAAAAACCCCACACTTAACTTTTTTTAATAGACGTTAATAGTTATATGTACTAAATATCTCTAGAGTTCCGTTCTTCATAACCCACTGCTTCATATTGAAAAAAAAAATTAATATAATTTTTGCATTTTGCTCGGAAACAATTACAGGTATGAGAAAATATTTACATACAAGTTTACACATCTATGCAAGCTCTACAAAAATACATCTAGCTCTTTTGCGATATCTTGCATCGTTTAAGAGAAATAATCGAAAATTATATTTAAAAAAAAAGAATTCCCGGCCTCAAAACTGGAAAACCCCCCATAAAACTGATAGGATGCCTTCATTATAAATAAGCAGAAACTGTAAACAACTATGAGAAAATATAAAAAAGCGAACTTCGATTTTTCAAAAATTATATTTTTTTCAATGTGAAGCAGTCGATTACCAAGAACGAAACTCAAGAGATATGTAGTACATATGACAATCTATTTTTCAATAAATAAATAAAAATGTTGAAAAGTGAAGTTTTTGAGAAAATATATTTTCAAGAATTTTAGTAAAACAGTCGCCATTTCGTCATTAAAAAAAATTGTTAGGGCCAATTGAAGGAGCAAGAATTCCCACTTCGAGTAAAACAAGAAAATCCCAAATACCAACGATCGTTCGGAAAATACTGCATTTTGCAGACAAAAATATTTATAATTTTTTTGAAGCACGCACATAATCTTTCAACTATTGTAAAAAAAATTTTTTTAATGATGTGGTCAAACTGTAAAATATGTGTCCTTTTATTTTCACTCTAGAATGATATACCAGATACAAAATCATTCTGACACCACGACCTAGATTTTTCTTAAAATTTTGCCTGACTTGAAATGGAATTGGTCACGTATGTTTTGTTTATCAAAATAAAGAATTCTAACCTATTCATCAAGCCATTTTCAATTATAAAACTTCAGAAACATTTTGTATGGAAAAACAGGAAAAATATGTAATGATTAAGTTTTAAAGCAGATTAATTCTCAGGGGTAAGCATTTTAAAATACATCTGATTTTAAGAAACTCGTAATGCTTATCCCCTGTTTAAACGATGTGCAATTTTTTTTAAAGAAAATGTAACCTGTAAAATAATATTATTATACTCTAAAGTACCACACCGTAATATTATACCTTTTTGACAAAAATTTATCCACCATTTGTTCTTTATTTTATCAAATTATTTTTGTCATATCCTCAAGCCTTGGAAGACAAGAAATTGTCTTTTAAAGCTTGGAAAATTATTTTTAATGAAAAATAAAAATTATGGAGTAATTTTTTGCAGCATTTTCAATTGCAGAAGATGAAGGCTTTAGAATATGTCTAAATTTACGACAAAAATATCAATTAAATTAATTATTTGCTTAAAGTAATTAGTTAAAATAGCTTACTCTGCACATTTATAGCTTTTGGGAAAAAATACCCTGTAATTTTTCTTTTTTAATCAAAATAATTTTCCATGCTTCTTCTAAGGCTTGAAGGTAGGCCCAAAATAATTTTATTTAAAAAAGATTGAATTGAGGATCACTTTTTGTCAAAAAAGGTATGATATTAAGGAGTTGTACTTTAGAATATAATGATAGATTATAGGTTATATTTTATGAATATTGTAAATTTAGGTATTTTAGAAACCTCACCTGCTAGAATTGTAGCTTATAAAAAAATTATTCCATAATTTTTCTTTTTTCAACAAATATAATCGTAAATTCTTTAAACGTAAATTCTTTATCTCTCAAGCCCTGACCTAGTTCTAGTAATAAGTTTTTAAAAAAACATGTGGTAACTTTTTATCCAAGGGGTATAATCTTTGAGGGCGAACCCTCTCTTTTAAAATGCTTAGACACTTAGAATTAATCCACTTTAAAAATAAATTAATCGTATTTTTCCTTTCACAATATTTAATATATATATACACAAAAGCTAAAAAATATTTTTGAGGTTATATAATTTAAAATATCTTGACGGATAGGTTATAATTTTTTATTAAAAAAAAAACACGTGACCAATTCTATTTCAAATCAGACAAAATGTTAAGAAAAACGTAGGTCATGGTGTCAGAATGATTTTTTATTTGGTTAAAATTTTTTATTTAAAAACACACTTGTTCATTTATTTACTAAAAGTAAACATTCGAAGGGGTAGCCTAAGTTGAAACAAAATATTTAGGTTTTTCATTATCACCCTAATAAACATATTTTAAATTATGGAGATGATATTGCTTACTGGATTTTCGTCAGATTCCAATCGACTTAGGTGACAGAACGGGAAAAGTGTGTATCGTCTGAAATCAAAAAGAAAAAAATGTAATTAAATTATAAATTTGGAAACGGTTTTGAAAAAATTTTTTCACGTCAAAAGATCAACCAACAAATTTTCTATTAACAAATTAATTCACTTTTTTCCGAAAAATGTTCATATTACTTTTGACAATAGTAATGTAACTTTTGACAATAGTTTCATATTGTGAGAAAAGTTCAATCTATCTTTCGTACAATATGATACCAGATGATACCTTCTGATTGACAGATACGAACGAGGAAAACATGATTAATTTTTTTTCTCCTCAGGATATTTCTCTACTATTCCCCTAGCGATGGCTTATGCTCCAAATTCCATTTACCCTGGAGGAATTCCTGTAAACGCTCTGCCATCCCCATATCAATTTCCACTAGATCCAGCGGCTCTGGGATACCTTCAACAAATGCAACAGTTTCCAGCTCAAGTGCAAGCTCAAGTTGAACCTAATGTTTATCAAGCTAATCTCCTAAGACTCTTGGCACTCAAACAAGCACAGACTCAGGCACAAGCTCAGTCACACCAGGTGAATTTTTAATTAAGTTAAGTATCTTTAGATAATTTAATAAATACCATTGCGAAGTACTATGGATGTATTCACTACGGGTGTATTTATTTGTTCTCATTTTATGAGTATTTTTCTACCTTATAGATATCAAATAAATTTGCTTCCTCATAGAGGGAGATTTTTATCTAACAAAAGAAAAAATTGAATATTT
The DNA here is from genome assembly GCA_011634705.1 of Andricus grossulariae. NCBI lineage: Eukaryota > Metazoa > Arthropoda > Insecta > Hymenoptera > Cynipidae > Andricus > Andricus grossulariae. The sequence goes on along the minus strand of JAABKJ010003462.1, from coordinate 19,332 downwards.
TTCAAGCTTATGTTTCTGTCTTACCGAAAATCTTATTTAAAAAAAATCAGAGCCCATCAAAAAGTCAATTGATATGTTCTGCCAAAATGAATAACTTTTTAACTTACGGTAGTGTTATATTTCAAATTTAAAAAAGTTTTCTTCATATAAACAATGTAACCTTTGTTAAAACTTTCTATAACGCTATTGATTGATCAAGAACGCTCATCGAAAGTTCATCAAGAGGTCAATCCACGCGTCTCGAAGACGCGAACAATTACATCAAATACAATACTGTTATATTCACAATTGAAAAAAAATTCTCTTAAAAACAAAGTAAATAATATTGTTCTGCAGAAATTTAAAAACGATATTGATAGGTTATGGTAGGTCGTAAAAGGTTCTTCAATTAAGCAATCGATGCGTCTCGAAGAGGCGAAGAAATATATCATATACATTACTATTGTATTCCCAATATTGAAAAAGTTATTCCCATATCAACAAGATAAACAATATATTTTTTTTAATTTATGCATTGGTATCGCTAGATGATAAGACGTCATAGGAGGTTCGTCGATAGGTCATTCGACGAGTCTCGAAGACGCGAACAATCAAGTCAGATAGAGTACTGTAGTATTACTGATATGAACTAAGTTCTTCTCATACATACGGAATATACACATTTTTTGAAACTACATAAATCGCTACTGGTGGGTCATAAAAAGTTCAAAAACAGACCAATCGATGCGCCTCGAAGACGCGAACAAATACACTAGATATTGTATTCCTGTCTTTTGAATATCAAACAGTTTTCCTCATACAAACAAGGTAGAGTTTTTTTTTTTTGAAATCTCTGAACTAAAGAAACTACTTTTAAATGGCCGATCTGCTCAAAATCCCATCAGACCTGAATATCAGTCGGAGCTACAATTTGTCAAAATTTCATGATCATAGTTCTTTTAGCTTCCGAGATATGGTGATCAGAAAAAAGTTACACATACACACATACGGACATTCTTTAAATAAGATATCGAAGAATATTTAAAATTTATCAGAAACTTTTGTTTATATTGGTGTATTTCACTTGAAATTTGTATCCTAAAACAAAAATCTAAATCTAAATCTATGATGGATGAAAATCTAAATCTATGGAGTTAAATCCAATGACTTTCGTTTAAAATACGAAAATGTTCAAGCTTGAACAATTTCCGATTGCGTTAGTGTTTTAAGTCGGAAATTGAAATATTTGTTATAAAATTACATTGAAAATTAGCGTTTTCAAACAAAAATCATTATAATTTGAACAAGATTTAGAATTTCTTAACAATTTTTGCCTATGTCAGTGTTTTTCGTTGGGAAGTATTTTTTTAAAACTATTTTTCATAGAAGATTCACAACTTTTCGACAATTTTGTATTCCGTTGGTGTTTTATGTCGGAAATCGGTACTTTTAATAAAAAATATTGGCTTTCAATGAAGATTACAAATTTTTGAATAATTTTAGGTCATGTTAACATTTTTCACCAGAAATCTGTTCTTTTAAACAAAAAATATTAGGTTTAAAAGAAGATTAACAATCTTTACCTATTTTTACGTTATTTTAGTGTTTTTCATATAAAATTTATATTTTTAATAACAAAAACATTAGATTTCACAAAATATTTACAATATTCAAAAATAACAGTGTATGCTAGCATTTTCCACCAAAAATATTATTCTACACAAAAATCATTTTGCTTCAAAAATAAAACTTACAATTTTAAAAAACTTTAGGTTATGTTAGTCTTTTTTGTCAGAAATTAGTATTTTTGAACAAAAATGAAATGTGAAAATATCAACTATTACACTTTTTGTTGAGAATTCATTTTTTTGTCGAAGATTGATCACTTTGGTTAAAAATGTAACCGAACAGTTATGAGAAATATGGGTTCCTCTATATTTTTCTACACACAGGTATGCTCGTATTTCAACCGTTTCCAAAGGAAATCGGACAATACAAATTAGCAGCTTCCGGCACAGAAATATTGATAAATCAATTTTCCTGTTTTCCTCCTTTTGAGTTTATGGTTAAAAATAAATATTATGCTTCGTATATTTTATTTTCTAATGGTCACTTATATTTTTTAATAAGATCAAAAGACATCAATTCTTAAAATTTAACATTTTAAAAATATTCTTAAAATTCTCTTCTGAATAATTAATTGTTTAGCTAAACTATTGTATATTTTATCATAATTTAAAAGCTTTTGGGCTTGTTTTATCGACAAATTTATCTAGAATACGGGCAATGTACAAAAAAGTTCTACAAAAAAAGAATCATAATTCAATATTTTTCAGATTTAAAATTTGTATGTTTACTTACAGATTCCAGATCAAGTTCAACTACAAGATCAACAATCGCATCAAACACAAAATCTCTTGGGAGTCGCTTATTCTTCCGCGCCGTCCGTTGCTCACGTGAAAGTCAGCGGAAATGGGTACAAGTTCGATTTTTGAATTCAATAAAGGCCGAAGACATTGTAAATATTTTATATATTCCAGAAAATCAGATTCACCTGAATATTATCAAACCTATATTATACATACTACCTCATTTTTAATAAAATGAATAATTTTTATTCGCTGTGCATTTTTATTAACATATCGAAAACCCATTATATTGAAATTAAATATTTTTCTAAAGAATAAATATTTCCTAATATTGTATACTAGGGTGTGCAAAAGAAAATAAATTTTCAAATTTTGCATTAAATTAGCATTCAGATTATTCTAAAGGATATTAAAACCCAGGTCCTTTCTTTCAAATTTCTTTAAGAACAGTTAGGTGCCACGCTTTGACTTTTGATTTTTAAACCTATAAAAAACCTATATTTCACTTTTAAACTGAGTATAAAGGATTATTCGTCAATTGTTGTACAAAAATTACAAGAATACAAAAAATTAAATTATAAATAATACTCAAGAATAATCTAACTTCTAGCGTGATACGAAATACGAAACTTCACTTTTTTGGCACACCTTATTATATACCCAATCTTCATAAGTATTCGAAATATCTCCTTATACAATATAAAAGACATCCACGAATTTTTTTTTACATATTTCGTCGAGTGCGGCTTTAAACAGTTATTAAAGGGGAGCAGCCACAATATATTAGCCAATAAGCACTATAAAAGTCTAAAATTGAGATTTTCGATAAAGAAGACAAAGAATGTTTATTATTTAATCTAATTTTTGTAGTAAATAAAAAATATTTGACATCAATATTAAAATAAAAGGACTTCATATTAATTTTAAAAAAGATTTCGCCTTTTGAATTAATTGAAAAAAAAAGTTATAAAACAAGAACAATAATTAAAACAACGCCGTGTCTACGTCACGGAAATTCTTTTAAAAAAGTCGCATTAGTCACATAAAATAACAAAGAAACTCGAAGTGCACAAAAATTCGCATCAAATTTTTGAAGATAATAAAAAAGCAGTACCAGACACTGAATGACTGAAATAATAACTTTATTTGTTTAGGAATATAGAGTACATAATTCTCATTGAGTTTGAAATATTATGTTCACAATCAAAATAAACTTTTGAAATAAGACATTTTTTCGACAATAGTAATTCAGCTAGAAGGATTCTCAATCTGGCTTTAAAATAGAGGTGTGCAGTCGTTTATTCGAATTTTTGATACAAATTTAGAGATGCTCAGAATATTGAATTTTTCGAAATAGAAAAAAATTTAACTTTACATCAAACCCGCTTGATTTCTTGAGATTATTAGAATTAAAAAAAAATGAACATTATTCTTTTTTCTCATAAAAAATGGATCCAAATGTCATGTCGAATCTTCGAAATTTAATTTATTCGAACATTCAAATAAGTCGAATTTCGAAGAGTCGACTTGACATTTAGATCCATTTTTTTACCAGAAAAAATGAGTAATTTTCATTTAAAACATTGTAATAATTAGAAGAAATCAAGCTGATTTGATGTAAAGTTAGATTTTTTCTAATATGAAAAATCCAATATTCCAAACATGTCTAAATTTGTATTGAAAATTCGAATAAACGACTGCACTACTTCTAGCTTAAAATCTTTCTTTCTGACCTGTTAAACATGTCAGATGGGATTAATTTTAAATAGGGAAGTTTATAATTTATATTTATTTTGAACATCAGGAACATTTATTTTGAACATTTTAAACTTGAAATCACTCAACATTTAGGACTTCAAATTTGAGACTGTATTATTTGATTATGAAATGATAATCCAATTTTTAATAATTCAGACTTCGCAGCTCAAAATGCGAATAAATTCATTTAAATAAAATAGATACAATATTGAATTCAATATGAAATGCTTTCAATTCCTAAGATTTCCAGTCGTAATATATTTCCAACAAAACGGTTGAATTTTCAATAAAAAGATTCCCATTTTGATATTTACAATAAAATAGTTGGGAACTTTAAATAAAAAAGACGAATTTATAACAAAAGAAATTGAAGTTTTAGCCTCGGTTTTAGCCAAGTAGTTGAATTTTCAACAAAATGGTCGAATTTTTAAACAAAAAAGATTAAACTTCAATCAAATAGTTGAATTTAAAGGCCCAAAAGATCAATTTTTTCAAAAGATAGTTGAATTATCAATCTGGAAAGTTGAATTTTCAAGAAAAAATATAATTTTCAACGAAAAAAATTAATTTTTAACCAAATATAAGTTGAATTTCAAACGAAATAGTTGCATTTACAATCAAATATTTGAATTGCTAATCAATAGAGACTAATTTACAAGGAATCAATTAATTTTCAACCACGAAAGATGAATTTTCAAACAAAAAATAGGACTTGCAACCAAATAGACTTTCAACCAAGAAAGATGAATTTTTGACAAAACAGATTAATTTTTAACCAAATGGTTCAATTTTCATGCCAAAAAGGCGAATTTTTTAGAAGACATTTAATTTTTCACAAAAATAAATTTTCATCCAAAAAATATAACTTTTCTAGCATAAGAAAGGAATTTTCGATCCATAAGGATGAATTTTCTATTCAAAAAGGAGAAGGTTTAACAAAACAGCTAAATGTTTCACGAAAACATTATTTTTCAACAAAATAGTACAATTTTAAACAAAATAATTAAATTGTCGACCAAATAGTCAAATTTTTAACCAAACATGTCTAAATTTGTATTGAAAATTCGAATAAACGACTGCACACCTCTAGTTTAAAATACTTCTTTCTGACCTGTTAATCATGTCAGGTGGGATTAATTTCAAATGGGGAAGTTTATAATTTACATTCATTTTGAACTTCAGGAACATTACGCCTAAATTGTCATCAAAAAAATATAACTTTTCTAGCATAAGAAAGGAATTTTCGATCCAAAAGGATGCATTTTCTATTCAAAAATGAGAATGTTTAACTAAACAGTTAAATTTTTCACAAAAACATTATTTCTTAACAAAATAGTGGAATTTTTAACAAAATAATTAAATTGTCAACCAAATAGTCAAATTTTTAACCAAAAAGAATTAACTTTTAACCAAAAATAGTTGGATTTTTTTATTGGTTTCTATTAATTCAGTTCGCATTTTTTTCAAAAACAGTCGAAAAAGTCGTAGGATCGTAGGATCGTAGGAAATAAATATTTTCGATGAACCTTGTTGACACTGATTTAAAACAAATGCTACGATATCAAACGATTTTTCATTCAATTAAATGCACCTGTTACAAGATTTATGACACGATCTGCAGATAATTAATGGTTCTCATGAATGTAGTTCTTAGCAGGATTAAAGTTCTAAAACGACTTAAAGTCTTAAAGCCCTCACTTGCAGTAGTTAGATAACAGTTAAGAATGTGATTAGCCTGAATTAATGTGGTTAAGTAAAAATTGAGACACGATTAAACACCAAAAAATGTATATTTTTAGGGTTTGGTAAGCTACGCTGAAGACGTTTATCATTACCTTTAATTTTGACCTTTGACCCTTGAAAATTGAAGTTTGATTCCTTCTCTATGGCCCCCCCAATTTTGTTTTCTGATCTAGACCTTTGATCTTTGAGATTTTTTTAGCTAAAAAAACCTTCGAGATTTGACCCCTCAAATTTTAAACCTTACGCTTGACATCTAAACGTTGACTTCTGACCTCTATCGCCTCACCCCTTGACCCATCAACTTATAACTTTGACATTTGACCATTCACGGAAGAAAACATTCCCTCCAAGTTTAGGCCAAATCGGTTAATATTAAGACGTGCCAGTTGCCACAAAGGCCCGGAAAATCGCATAAGATTAATATGGGAAAATTTTGTTTTTTGGAAAAATGAGATTCACGTTTCTAGGTTAAAATTTAGCTTGCATTAGATTATCAAAACTGGTTAGTGCGTTTCCTAAGAATAATTTCCGATAAACAATTTTGAATTTTGATGCGTCCCCTACCCTACCCTTATGGAGTCTGAAAAATTCCCCGAAAAACTGAAATTGACAATTTTGCGCAGAACTGACATATATGAGCTCTGTTTTTACCTTTTTTGCACTCAATAATTTTTCTCCTATTAACTCAATGAAAGGTACTTTTTTTAGGTTGATTCGGATAACTTGTCATTATCAGGAAGACTGATATTTGTTTAAAGTATTTATCAATTGTTTAAACAATTAATTATTATATGCTTATAACTTTTTCTTATGAAGAGGTAGAAGATTCTATTTTTTTTTAATTTGGGCAACTTTGTCGCTTCTTATTAAATATCTACGTCATTCAAATGTTACTGCTCCATTTGCATGTCCTCGATTGGAAAACAAATTCTGCATGTATGATTTTGGATGACCCTATCGTCCAATGTCCAAATCTTCACGGAATACATTTTTTCTCATAAAGCAGATCAAAATCTAGTGTCGAGGAACATATTCTCAAGATGATTGATTTTCTTGCTGTAAAAACTAGAATTATTTTTAATTATATTATTTTTTATTTTATCACATTATTATACAATTAGTTTCAATGTAAAGTAAAAGAATCCGAGATATCACCAACGGTTTTCTTTTAGTTATTCAATTAATTATTCAATCAGTTATTCAATTTTAAGTATTGCTCGAGATTGTTTTCCCCTGGATCTTATTTTAATACCGGAAATGAGCCGTGAAATGATTACTTTTTCTTACAGTGGCTTCTTCAGAAAAATGTAATCCTGGAGAATGCTTATTACTTCACAACATCGCAAAACGAAGCAAAAAATGTCTAATTACGATTCTTTTGCAGATAATATTTCTCTGTTTTTTTCTTGAAGGAAACTGGAGATCCGCAAATAGCTAAGGGTTGTCTTGATAGCTCTTTTTGCAATTAAAAAGTAATCAAAAACGTTTCATTGCTCAATAAAATTGATCAAAATGCATTAATGAAAGTAAATTACTTTCACTCCAATTACGTGAAGAGTATTTAGGGACAGTTTTAAAATTTCAAATATTTAATGAAGGGTATAGTGAAATTAAAAAAGAAAGTTCAGTTTATGGACAATAGACCCTACTAATGTATTATGATATAATTCCCAGCGATAATATCGAGATCATACAAAAGACCATATCACTACAAAACCGGTTGCTATATGATGTAATATTCAATCGTTGTTCCAATTCTCTTTCCATTGCTCTAGATATTAAATAGAAATTTTCATCGTCATACATTTTTTTGGATATCATTTGACCTTGTCTGTAAGAAACGAGAAATTTAATTTGGAAATTAATTAAATTCGTAAGGGTCCATCCACAAATTATGTAACTACTTTTTGGAAGGGAGGGGGTTCGGTAAAATGTTACGATCTGTTCCAAAGAAGGGGGGAGGTATAAGGTGGCACTGTTCGATGATTAGTATCTAGATTTTTTTTTCCATAATTCCGTGAAAAAATATCCATAAAACCAAAGCCTTTTTTATGTTTATTAGTAATTTTTAAAAAAAACTAGCACAAATAGCGCGCTACGCACACTTATAACGTGTTTCTTCTTTTAAATGCCTAATTATCAAATTAAAATATTTTATTCAATTTAAAGTACTACGAAATATAGATAATAATCATAAAATACAATAAATATTAAAATAGCTACATCAGCTTTCATTTAATTTTGATTTTAATCGACTTTCAGTAATCAGTATACAGATGATACTTTGATTTGAATATAATATTCTATCAACGCCGAAATTAGAAGCAAAGAAACGAATTCATAAGTTAATTTGAAATTTTATATAGTAAAAAATATATGTTCTGAAAAGACATACACTCAGAAATCAGAGAATCAAAGAAAAATATACATTGCCTCGATCGAAAAAAATTTTCTTTGGCTCAAAGGATCAGTTTGTTTTTCCAATACAAATTTTTCTTTAATCTAAAATGAATTTCTTCATTTTGAAGTTATTTAAATCACTTCAATTATTTTCAAGATTCACATTTGAAAATTCATCTATTAGGAATATTTATAGGTAAAAATGATATAATTATAAATGTCTTTTTAAAATGTGCAGTTCTATTTTAAAGATTTGCAATGTAAAATTCTTTAATTTTTAAGATTTACAATTGAAGATTTTTGAGTTTTTAATTCTAAATCTTACAAATTGATAACATATCTAATGTGATTCATCAAAACTACAGAATTTTTAATTATAAAACTTAAAACTCGCATAATTTTTCATTGTGAAATTTCAAAATTAAAAACTCTTCAGTTTTTAAGATTCACAGTTCAAAGTTCTACAATTTTGAAGAGAGATGGAAAGTACTTCAATTTATAAGATTTTCAATTGAAGATTCTTCAATTTTTAATGCGTATAATTCAGAATTATTTTATTTTTAATGTTTTTTTTTTAATAGTTCAAGATTGAAGAATTACAATTGAAAGACTCTTCAATTTGAAAGATGTTGATGAAAATGACAGTGTTGATTCATCTTTTAGAAACTAATATGATTTGAAATAATAATTCACGTGTCTCGGGCTAATATTTGAAAAAATTATGTAACACAGGGGGTGTGGAGGTAAACCATTCTGTTATGATTTGTTATATGGGGGGAAGGGCGAGGTAACAACATTTGAAACATGTGTATTATCTGATTTCTGGTTGGCAGATCAATCATCATCTGAAACCCAATCAAATCAACTTTAAAAAAAAAACAGAAAAAAAAGTCGATTCTACTTGTGCAAATTTTGTAGTTTCATAAATTATTGTGGGAATTTAATACTAAAAGCTAACAGTTTATCAAATGAGCTGCAATTTAAGGAAGAGTTTTATTAACTATACAATTTCAAGTGCTTTCAAATTTTTCGACTTTTATGAAGAACATTACTAATTTGGATTTTTAAAATTTCAAATACTCTGCAGAAAGGACTATCTTGCACTTATTATGAAGAAGGTATTATAAATTTTGTAATAATCTAGTAAAAATGTATAAAACAAATTATTACCAAGTGCCTTGAGTAATTGGCTTCGTGAGTAATTTCGCAGAGTATTAAAATATTTTTGAAAAAAGTTCTATTTAAAAGTTAAAATGATAAATTATTATTATCCAATATTGATTTATGGGTTGCAAATCATTTACTCGTATAACCGACTTCAAATTTGAAAACGCTCCACAATCAAAATCATTCAAAGTTTGATTTGTTCTGTTCTTTTTTTTTTGATTCAAGAAATCAAAATTATTAACTGATTTCACATTTAAAAAATTGTTTCATCAACCAGAAGCTTAACTATACTCGAATTTTATATTGATTTTTGTTAATTTTATAACATTTAAAATATAAGTAACTTACAAATCCATTATAAAAAAATGTTTATTATTAAGTTTTCAACATTTTTGAAACAATAAGTAATACTTTCGAATTAAAAGCATTTGAAATTTAAAAACAAATATATTGAACGATTTTGAGTTGAAATCATTCCAACTGAAACGATTTGGTAGTAGGTAAAATTTTGAAAAAGAACAGTATTTCGAATAGAATAAAAAGGAATTGAACATTGAAAATTGGACAATTTCATCAGGAAGGAGTTGAAAATGTATCATTTTTAATTCAAAGCGTTCAAACTTGAACAATTTTATTTTAAATTGGAGAATCTCGAAATTGAATGATTTCAGATAAAAATTTCGAAAATAGGACAATTTCAAAACGTTTAAAATTAAATATTTTCAAATTCGAATTTCGAAAAGTTGATCATTTAAAATTCAAAGGAATTGAAATGGTTTTACATATTTCTAATCACAAGCATTTAAAATTGAATAATTGAAACTTGAAATCTTTGTCATTTAAATCATTTTCAATTCGAACCGATTATAATTTGACAATTTTAAATTGAAAAATTAATTGAATGTTTCAAAGTCAAAGCTTCTGAAATTCTAGATACTTTAAATTATTATTATATAGAAATGAGAAACAGCAAAACTTAGAAAATTTCGAATTCGGAACGCTCAAAATTAAAAGATTCCGAGCTTTATTAATTCAATCATTTCAGTTTTAATTGCAAAATTAAGACTTATGAAAGGAAAAAATTGAAAATTCAGCTTTCAACATGTAAACTCACAATTATACAATTGTAACCATTCAAATTTATATAAAATATTGAATTACTGATGTGTTAATTTCAGATAATTAAATTTTTATGAATCTTGATTTAAAACAGCACAATTTTCAACTTTTTAATTTCAAATCGTTTAATTTTTAACACTTCATTTAGAATTATTATTCATGCTGGAAACCTTTCAATAAAATATTTTTCAATTTTAAGTGATGCATTTTTTTAAATCTTCAACTAAAAATCAAACAATATTAAGATATTCCATTGAAAATTAAAGAACAGAATACAAAACAAAATCACTAGGATCCCAGTTTTTGAAACTGCACGATATTTCAAGCTTTTGAATTCGAAATGGTTTTTTTTTTCAAGTTCAGTTTTAAATACTACATATTTTGGAAAATTTTCAAATTAAAAATAATTCAATTTTCAAAGCCTAGGTTTAAAATTTATTCTGGAGGCATTCAATTCCACATTTTTCAATCAAAAATTCTTTAAATTGAGAATTGTGCAACTAATAATTCTTTGAATTTGATATTTTACGATTTCGAAGAATTTAAAAACCCAGACGGTTTTGTACATTTAAAATCGAAATCAAACAATGTTAAATATTTAAATCTAAAGCTATTGAATATAAAACTTACTATTAAGGCTTTCAATAGTAAATTTTGCAGTTTTGAAAGATTCAATAATGAAATTGTCCTGATATTTTTAATATTTGAATTTGAAACTATTATCGATTCGGGAAGATTTCAATTTAAAATTGTTGAATCATAAAGGCTACTAATTTTTTAAATGTACAATATTAGCAGTCAAATTCGCAATATAAATCCAAAATATTTCCGGGTAGCCTCCAAAGACAAAAACCTGGTCATCGTTTTATAAGACGTCAAATGACGTATATGTCATATACTAAACAAACGGTCACATTGACATAATAGAAAAAGTCAGTATTATTTTAATAATGACCATGATGAAAATTTTACAGTCGACAATAGATATAACCGTTTCATTTATCATAAGGAACGAAAAATCCAGATTGTCTCTGATCCCCAATTTTACGTCATGTGGGACACACCTATGTATTACATCTTGCCTATTATTTTACTTTCACTTACTTCGTTTTTTCCCCTCCTCCTGAGTCTTATAAATTGCTCGATTAAATTTATCTGGCCCCTTCCAGAATCCCATTCAAAAAATTGTGCAATTTCGCAATTAACAAAAGGATCCAATATTTCACATCTACCCCCTCTTCTGTGGGTGGCAAATTCTGATCTCATATAAAAAGGCGCACTAGAGTTGCAAACCATCAAAAGTACCAAAACCAACAGTATTTGACGACATGGCTTTCAAGGTATAATAATATTATAAGTTTACTAATTAATTGAGCGAGAGTTCAAAAGGTTCTATGAAACCCTTGTCATAATAATAATGCAGTTATAACAAGAGTATTCAGTATTAAGATTAAGTCTCGGGGCGGTAGCAATTTTGCACTAATAAACTCTACACCACTAAAATATATATCACAAAATAAAATATCACAGTTAAGTTCTTCTGCGCAATATCATTTATTTAATAATATTTTTTAAGCTTTACACAAAGTTAAAATGAATTTTTTTAAACCCCGCGCAATTAAATCCTACACCATAAAATTCTACAGGAAGTGAAAATAAAATTTGTTTAGGCTTAAATTTATTAAACTTGATTAAATTATACTTGAGAATACTTTATCACAAGCCAATTTAATGATTTTTATCATTTTATTTGCAAAAACTATACAAATAAATTATACACATTTAGCAAAACTCTACCTATTGCAATGCTTTTTCAATGACATCACAATATTGTGGGTAGAGTTTTGCAGCTCAGAATTTATTCGTGTAGAGATTATTTAAATTCGCAAAATATAATTTCAAACGTTTTGTAGAATTTAACGATATAATAATTTTTTTTAGAGTTTGAAGAATATTATTTATGAAAATAAAAAAGAAGCGATCTACGCGCGCTTATAACGTGTTTCTCATTTTGGTTGCCTGATTATCAAATTAAAATATATGCTAACATTTAAAGTACTATAAAATATAATTAATAATCATAAATTAAAATAAATATTGAAATAAATACATCGGCTTTCATACAATTTTTATTTAATTTGAATTTTAATCGGTTTTCAGAAATCTGTAACTTTTATTGAAATATGATTTCTGAGTCTTTCTGATGTTTTCCATTTTCTATACTGGTCCATTTTGATGATATTTACGATTAAAAATTCACCAAATGATTTAATTTTGAATTTTTATACTTTAAAATCATGAAATCTAGAATATCTTTTTGTAACTGGTCTATTTTGAAGATTTGTATTTGAAGATTTTTCAACATTGAATGTGCATAATTTAAAATCATGTAATTTTTTGAAGATGTACAGTTGAATACTCTTCAATTTGAAGATGATGTTAAAGATCAAAAGTTAGGACTTTTCAATTCTGAATCATCCAAATGGAAAAAATTTTAAATGTAAATCATCAGAATTAGAGAACTTTTAATTGTAAAACTTTTTTTAAAAACTTGTATAATTTTTAGCTGCATATTTTAGAAACTAAAAACTATTCAATTTTAAAAATTTACAATTGAAAGTTCTACAATTTTGAAGAGTTACAATCTGAAATTCTTGAATTTTGAAAATATAGAATTGAAAATTGATTTTCATTTTCAAGGTTCATATTTTAAAGGTATGTATTTTATAAGGTTTTTTGAAATAGTTCATTTTTTAGGATTTACAGTTAAAAGTTCTTACATTTAAGTGATTTGCAATTAAAAATTCTTCGATTTTTAAGATTTACAATTGAATATTCATGAATTAGGAATATTCACAGTAATGTAAAAATAATTATTATATTGTGAATGTTTTTTTAGAATATGTTGTTCAATTTTGAAGATTTACCATTTAAAATTCTTAAATTTTTAATCTGTATAATTTAGAATGATGTTATTTTCAATATTTTTTTTATAGTTGTAGATTTTAGATTTACAATTGAAATCTCTTCAATTGTAAAGATGTATAAATAAAAATTCTCAAATTTGGATGATTCTTAAGATCAAAAGTAAGATTTTTACATATGTGAATCTTCCAAATTGATGAAATTTCTCATGTTAATCATCAAGATTACAGAATTTATATTTGCAAAACTTGCATAATTTTTTATTGTAAAATTTCAAAATAAAAAACTTTTCAATTTTAAAGATTAACAATTTAAAGTTCTAATTCAATTTTTAAGATTTACATTCTAAAGGTATGTAATTCTGAACTTTTTTATTTTGGAATAGTTTAATTTTGAACATTTTCGATTGAAAATATATCAATTTTTAAGATTTACAATTGCCTGATTATCAAATTAAAACATATGCTTAAATTGAAAATACTATAAAATATAAATAATAATCATAAATTTTAAAAATATATTAAAATAGTGCTATCATGAAATTTTTGATATCTTTTCGAAATTGGTCTATTTTGAAGATTTATATTCGAAGATTTTTCAATTTTCAATTTGTATAATTTGAAATGAAGTATTTTTTTTTATAGTTCAATTTTGATGATGTACAATTGAAAACTCCTCAATTTAAAGATGTATAAATAAAAATTCTTAAATTTCAATGTTAAATTTTCCAAATTGCAGACTCTTAAATTTTAAAGGTTTGCGATTCAAAGTTCTTGCAGTTTTGACGAATTTAAATTATAAATTCTTAAATTTTAAAAATATAGAATTGAAAATTATTCAATTTTCAAGATTTAAATTTTAAAAGTATGTAATTTTGAAATTTTTTTGCAATAGTTCAATTTTTAAGATTTCTAATTGAAAATTTCCTAATTTTTAGGATTTATAATTGAAAATGTCTCCACTTTTACGATTTACAATTGAAGATTCATTAATTTGGAATGTTTCTGGTTTAAAATGACGTAATTTTGAAATTTTTTTTGAAATATTTAGTTTAATTTCAAAGATTTATAATGAATAAATTTTTAATTTTTTATATTTTTGATTAAAGACTTACTTTTGTGTGGTCTATGACACATGATGACTTCGTGAAGCTCTTCGCCTAGGGTAATTGCTAGAGAGATTAATCAGCGACCTGTGTCGGGGCAGTGTTGCGGAACGAACGTATTAGTTAAATAAGCAACACGGGAATTCTAGATTGATCTAAAAATATATACATACCCTTATACCTCTTCCTACACTTCCCTCTCTCACTTTCTTCATATGAATTCCCTTATTCCCGGCAATGTAGCGAGACCAGTCTAAGTCAGTTACGCTTACTCCGAAAGGGATTTGGCTTAATTGTTTAATAATAATAAGGTATTTAATGTATATAATAGAAAATAATGCAATTGTGAATGCTTTTTTTTTAATAGTTCAATTTTGAAGATTTAAAATAAAAATTTATTAAATTTTATAGATTTGCAATTGCAAATGCTTCAATTATGAACTGTAAAAATGACAGCATTGATATATTTTTTTGAAATTCTTATAATTTTTTACATATGTAACATATGTTTCCGTATAAAAAAAAAAGTAACTTTGCAGGAACTTCAAGTTTCTTGAATCAGTGTCTGGAAATGGAAAAATTAGGTTACTATTTTTAGGAAGTAACTATAGCTGTAAATAGTTGCTTTTTTTAAGGAACTTCCCCAACACTGCATCTAATTTTAAATGATCCTAAAGTCAGATAAAAATCATTGTAATATCGGTCTAACATGATGAGAATTTGATATTGCAATTCAAAATGAAGAATTTTCATTCAATTGCAACAATTTCAAGGGGAAACAGAATATTATAAAATTCAAAACTGACTATTCCAGCACCTAATTCGAAAACTTTAAGTTATCAAACTGGTTTTATTTTTTTTTAATGTTTCTTACCAGACATACAATGTCTTTTACAATTTCCCAAAATTCATTATTTTATTAATAACTTTCATAAATATAAATTGCTATCATTGGTTTTCTCTCAAACTGATTTTGTTAATTTTCCTTACCAGACAGACAATGTCTTATAATTTCCCAAAATTCATTATTTTATTAATAACTTTCAGAAATATAAATTTTTATTGAAACTGTAAAATTTGCATCATGGTTGGTAATAGAAAATGTCAATTTCTTATTATTGAAATAATAATAATGTATGTCTTCATTTTTTGGAAATGGTGCAATGATGGTAAAGAAAAAGGTTTATTTTGAAAAATAAAACTTGGGTTCAGCCCCATCCTGATTTAGCGTTGATTTTTTCAAAGACTTTATAGTTCTATTTCAAAAGATGGACTAAATAATGAATCATTTTTCTATAGAATATGAAAAGAATAGAATGAACTTTGTCACCCTATGAGAATCTGAAGAGAGTCAAGAATCTATATTTGAAAGGTTTCAAATATGTTTCAACCCCTCGTCTTTCGCGAAAAATGTTTCAATTTCAAACCTTTCATCCTATCTCAGTCAAAAACCAGATTTGAGCTTCACGTGGGTTGAACAGAAGCACATAGTAAACAATGTATAAGAAATTTTTCAAATTTATATTTTTAGTTTATATTATTCAGGGCAAAAAAACTCAATCTTCATAGGGAGGCGTGACGTCTCGTTATTTCGTTTCCTCTTCCTTTTTATTTCAACTTAATCCTTACTATTTATTTCTATCATAGTTTAGGATCACAGAAAAACTTTAAGATTTTATTATGACTTAATTGTATAAAAACGCTGCGAACAATTGACAACTATGATAACTACTAGATTGACAATCACAACCATTATCACTATAAAAACGTTGCAAACAGTTGACAACTATGATAACTGCTAGATTGACAATCACAACCATTTTCACAACTCTTGCTGTGGTTGTCAACTGCCTGCAGCGTTTTTATCCGACTTTGAGACAAAAAAGCTTATGATTTCTCTGTAATGGGATCCAAAGTACGTTCCCATTTCTTAATTAGAACTGTGTACTAACATCAATGTCAATTTTTCCAGATTCTAGCACTCGCAACCCTCTTGGCAGTAGCCAATGCTGGAGAGATTGCCACAGCGACTGGAGATTATGGAAGCATCAGCTACAGTCAGGAATCACCATCTTACGGATTAGCTCATGGAGCTTCTTATGGATATGCTCAGGCTGCTCCAGTTGTTTCTGGATATGCTAGTGCCCCAGTTGTTGCTAAGACTGCCTACGCTACACCGTCTTACGGATATGCTCAAGCTGCTCCAGTTTTAACTCACGGAGATTCTTATGGATATGCTCAGGCTGCACCAGTTGTTGCTAAAACTACCTACGCTACACCATCTTACGGATACGCTCAAGCTGCTCCACTTTCTTATGGATATGCTCAGGCTGCACCAGTTATTGCTAAGACTGCCTACGCTACACCATCTTACGGATATGCTCAAGCTGCTCCAGTTTTAGCTCATGGAGCTTCTTATGGATATGCTCAGGCTGCACCAGTTATTGCTAAAACTGCCTACGCTACACCATCTTACGGATATGCTCAAGCTACTCCAGTTTTAGATCATGGACCTTCTTATGGATATTCTCAGACAGCATCAGTTGTTCCTGGATATGCTAGTGCCCCAGTTGTTGCTAAGACTACTTACGCTGCACCAGTTGTTCCTGGATATGATAGTGCCCCAGTTGTTGCTAAGACTACTTACGCTGCATCATCTTACGGATTAGCTCATGGACCTTCTGATGGATATGCTCAGGCTGCACCAGCAGTTTCTGGATATGCTAGTGCTCCAGTTGGTCATGCCAGTTTCGCTGGTATTGGTGCAAGCTATTCTTGGTAAATAAAACACTAAATATTTACCTAAGGATGATCTTAAATTATTTTTCTTGTTATTTTCCTGATGCATGTTCTAAATACGAGTCTGCGTCAGATGTGATAGACTGGAACTTTTATTGTACCTTTTTATGTTGAATGAATATTGTGTGTTGCTGTGTGCGCTAGAATGTATGTCTTTGATGCGAAACGTTATATTTATCCGCACTGTAAAATAAAAACTCGTGAAATAAAATCTTTTATATGAATTACCGTGTATGTTCTTTTAAATTAATCTTTAATATATCTGTCCCCTTCCCCACAACCCTATTTTCATGAGCATTCTATTTGACATGCTTAATTTCGTCATTTACCTATACATTGTATATATTCTACATTGTACATACTGTGTAACTAACTTTTGCAGCTTTTTTTTGTTCGATAATAACTTATTATTACTATTAAAAAATATCAATGTAGATTTTTGTGCAAAAAAGTAGCCTCCTTCTTTGAAAAACATTGACAAATCAAGATTCGCGGTAGCGAATCGCCGACATGCCGATCTTTTTGTACTTGCAAGTACAAAAAAAGGTACCAAGAATCCTTATCTGGAATAATCATGTATTTGGTATCTTTTTTGGATTGTCAGTGCAATTCTCAATCGATCTCAATGAAACTGGGCAGCTGACTGACCAACCATTACAGAATAAGTTTAAGCGTGATTTCATGTTAATCCCTTAGAAATTGTGAGATAAAAACCAACACAAATATATTAACACAATTTTCGATATCTTGAATATTTTTAAAAATTGTACACTAAATATGTAAAATTTCATCTCTGATCAGAGATGGAATGTATAGTAAAATTTTTTAAACTATTCAAGATATCAAAAATTCTTACAATATATATCGAGAATATGTTGCTATAGACTTTTCATGGCTGTATAGTTTCTAGTGGGTGCTCAAATAACTTCCTGGAAGTTTGAGCAAAAAAAATCTCTCAGTTAATTTTTCGATACGCCCTACTGTAAAGGTGAGCACAGGTGAAAATTTTAATTTTATTTATGGTTGATTATGAACCAATCTATTTAGATTATTGCATTTTCCAATCAGGAAAAGAAACAATCAAAAATTTAATGTATTTCTAACATTGCTAATATTTAATGCTTTATTAGAATTTTAAATAATTAATATCGGATAAGTTCAGTGAACCTAGCCATCCTTTCCATCTTTAATAGACCTTTTCATTTAAGAGAGGAAACTTAGGCGCCGCCATGATACTTAGCGGGCATTAAAGGTTCCGGACTATGGCGTTAAAATGTACACTGCGACACTAAATTTTAATGTGGAATTGAATGAAAAAGATGTGTCAGGTGCTGAATTACAGAATAAAAAGGTGGACAAAAACACTATTTGCAGGTTAAAAAAACGGTTGAAGTGCAGAAAACAATATACCAATGGGAAAAAGCAACAACTTGTTGAGCGGTATGTAGAATGCAGTTTATGTTTACATCGTGCATAGTGGCATAGTTGGAAAAGCAGAAAAATAGTGCTTTACATAAAAATGAAATTATATGTAATGATAAAAACATATATATATAAAAAGGTTGATGAAGCATTTTCAAAGAAATGCAGTTGAAATGAATTAATAGCTGCTATTATAAGTGGGTTGTCAGTTTTAAAATACATGTAGCTTGCAAAATACATAATTAAATGCAAATGAGTTCATTTTTAATATGCACTGTAAAAAAAAGTATCATTTCAAGGCTTGTTTTCGGTATTGAAACAGTCCTCCAAAAATATAGTCTCGGGTGGCTCCATTCTAATGCCACTTTATTTTGATGCTACTAAACGACGTTTTAGCACAACTTTTTTGGATCAAAACAGGACTGAAGTGAGAATCAAATTTCAATGAGGTAGGGGAGAGCGGGGCACTGACGTCAGGGCGGATAAGCTAGGCACCCCTCTAAAAACTTGTAAAACAAGTAAAAAAAATCAATTTCTTTTTTATTG
>JAABKJ010003461.1:0-25961 GCA_011634705.1 Andricus grossulariae | reverse complement strand
TATTAAGCATAACAAACCCTACATCAATATCTTTCTTAATGTTTAAAAAAAAAATTACAAAAATAGCATTTTTTTCGCGCATTCGAAAGTAGAATCCTGCCTTAATTAAAGAAGCGGAAGAATAAAAGCAGAAAGTTCAAAGATAATTTTGGCAAAAATTGGAAAAAGAATCTACTCAAATATTTGAAATATCATTAATCAAAGTGTAACTGTAATTTCGTATCACACTTACCCTTAACAACCCTAACAAAATTTGAAAAAATTAATTGCAAAAACTTGAATCTTACATTCATTGATTTAAAATGGTATAAAAGTTACTAAAATAAATAAAAACACGAGAAAAGTAAAATTTGAAGAAAAAAAACTTCTGCTTAAGAAGTTGTCAGAACGGGGATTTTTGGACAGGACAAAAACGGCAAATGGAAGGGAATTTATTCTTTGACGGGGATCTTCTTAAATTTGTAGAAGAAAAATCTATTCCATTTAAAATATCATAAATTTCATATCACATAATATGAATGCCATTTTGAATTAGTTAAATTTAAACTTTTTTTGAATGTTAGGTTTAATTGTTAACTTTTTTAAATTATGAAATCATTCAGTGAACAATGCGTAATTTTAAAATCTTTCAGTTTAAAAATGTTCCATTTTAGATCTTCATTTTTAAGCGTAAATTTTCAATTTAAAGAATTTTATAATGCAGTCTTGAAGACTTGAATAATTATAAAACAATTAAAAGCATTTAGAATTGAATTTTTTTGATAAAAATCCTTCTAAGTTGATCAGCTGTAAATATAAATTATTGATTTTTTAAATTGATGAGACGATGTAGTTCAAGTATTGAAAATTTAATAATAATTCATTTTACAAGAAATTTCTGAATCTGTTCAAGAATAAACAATTTACAGATTTGAACGTTAAAAATTCAACTGTTTCAATTCGTAAGCCTTAGTATTTAAACGAAAGTAAATGTTCAGTCTGAAATATTCATTTTTTAACCCATGCAATTTGAAAATGTTTTTTATTTTAAAAAAGGAGAGTTTTCAATATTTAGCAATATTTGACTGTTAATTTAAGATGAACAATTATAAATCAAACATGTAAAACTTAACAATTTGAAACTTAACTTTTTCAAATATAAAGCCTTGAATTGATGAAATTTTATAGTATTAAATTAAGACTTTGAACTTTAGAATTTTAATTCTTTCATTTTTTAGAATTTTCAAGTTTTTAACAGAAATCTTACAACTATTCAAAATATAAAAGCTTAAAATTTCAAATTAGGTACTTTAATAGCATTTAATTTGAAATTGTTTTTAATATTCAGAGCCTCCACTTTATACGCGTAAATTATTGAGCGTTTGAATTGTAATAATTTTAAGCTTCGACTTTAAAAGTTTTAAATTTAATAGTTTCATTTTTAGTGCTTTATTTTGCAGTTCAGTTTTGACTGGACTACTTTAAATGAAAAAATTGTCTACTTCAAGAGACACATTTTTTTAATTTCCATGACCGTGAAAACTTTTTCCTGATCCGGGAATAGAACGGGCAATGACAGGGAATCTTTTTCTTCTATTGCAAAAAACTTTTTAAAAAAACAGCACAAGAAATTTTTCTGAGTTTGACTTTTATGCTGGCATCAGTAGACAAATTTATTGTCTGCGCCATGTTTTAGTTAGAAAATTTTCAAGATTTCCCAGCTTCTGATTGTCTGGTAATAAAATCGACGACATTTAACTCGTCATACGCTTTTACCATTACATCGTATATCATAGATTTCCTGGATTTCTTCACGAATTCGCGCCATTTCTCCGTATTTCTCAAGGTGCACAAAATTCCCCGATTTCCCGAGTCGCTATCTGCGGCTGGATAAAAAAATATTTTTGGCGTTTTGTTATTATTTTTATACCATTAAGCCATTTCACTTTCGGAGTAGGCGTGACTCGCGGGGTTGGAAAATAGTAATGTGGGGAAGGAGCTATAGATTTTTCAGATTGGTCTAGAATTTTCGTGTTATTTATTTAAATAACACGTTCGTTCCGAAACACTTCTCCGTCCCACGTTGCTGATCAATCTCTCTAGCGATCACCCCAAGTGAAGAGCTTCACAAGGTTGTTATGTGAGGTTCCCCACTCTCCTGTTTCCATGGCTTCTTATGTCTCTTCGGATTAAGGTCTCATTCACACATTTTAACCATTCTTTCCGCGGTCTGCCTCTGGGCATACTGCCATTTACTGCACCCTTATACACTTGTTTCGTTAGTCGTTCATCTTTCATTCTTTCAACATGTCCGAACCATCTTAACTGATTTCTTTCCCACGTGTCAACTATTGTCTCTTTTGCACCACATTCTTTGAGGATTAATTCGTGCCTCACTGTGTCCATCAGTGTCTTCCCGTATATTATGCACAGAGGTTTCATGCCAATCGCATTCATTTTACTTTTATCCTTTTCTTGAGAGTTCCATGTCTCGCTACCGTATAGTACATTCGGTAAAAATATAGAATTAGGTATTGCCATTTTAGTTTTTTTTAAATATATTTTTACTTCTGAGAGTAGACCCTGCTCTGCCGATAATCTTCTTACCCTCGTTTATGAGCCTATCTAACTCCGCATCTATCTTCCCGTCACTAGTGTATAGGCTACCTAGATATATGTATCTTTTCCTTTACCCACTATGATTTTTGTTTTATTTACGTTAATTTTGAGGCCCATGTTCTTCATGCTTGTATTTAGTTTATTTAACATTCTTTTTAAGTCTTTGATTGATTCTGTTATAACAACCTTTTCGTCTGCCAAAGCTAACCAACGTACCCTCACTGTCTCGAGATCTACACCTTCTTCGTCGAAGAGGGCCATTCTGAGACACTTGTCCATAAATATGATAAATATCCATGAGGACATTACGCATCCTTGTTTGATCTAAAATAAAAAGGTGGTGCATCAGATTTGTTAATCTCATCAAATGCCATACTTTCTTATTAAAACTTTGTCTCTCTTATTATTATTTTTTAAGAAAAACGAAAAAAATGAGTGGATAGGCTACGAAACCTACCTTACCGACTTCGAGAACATTCAGCAGTTGGAATGGTTCGTGTCCGTGCTAGGTTTCTTGAATGTTCTCAAAGAATCCCGATGAAGTCAGAAAATATTAGGCAATTGAGACGTCATCAGAACCCTTCGAGAACACACTAGAAACTTAGCACAGACACGAACTACTTCAGCTGCAGAATGTTCGCAAATTCGGTAAGGCAGGTTTAATCTAAAATGCATTTTTAGATTTTTTGTAACAAAAGATTTAGAAATGACCAATACTGGTTTCCAAAAACATTTTAGAGTCCAAGACACCTGCTTCAAAATGCGAAACACGGTTTGGGGGGGAGGGGCATGGAAAAGGGATTCAGCGTGACCGAGGGGTGGAGGTGTAGGCCACATTACTCTTGCCCTCCAAAATATGTGTCAATACATTTGTTCTTTTTTTTCAAGATCTAGTCTTTAAAATTAATTAATATTTTTTCAAGCTCATTGCATTTTTAAAATAAAAGTCTGAAAATTCATTTTTGTCTTTTTTCTTAAAAATATTAATTTTAGGGAAAAATTATTAGGACAATTTGATCTCAGATCAATATTTATCGATATGAGAAAAAATAAAAAAAAGTAAAAAATATTAGTAACTTGATTTCTATTAGTGCCAGAAATCGTTTTGGAAGTAATACTAGGGATGCAAAAAGAACTCCTAGGCTATTAAACTGAAAAAATTATACTAACTTCAAGAATGCATTGAATGGAAAGAAATTATGAAGACTTGGCGAGGTTATTATTATTATAAAAATAGATTCCTTTTTAATAGATTCTTGAAGTTTCTATAATTTTCTGTATTGAATAAACATTAAAAGTCATATTTTTTTCAAATTACTCGGCGAATTATTATTTAAGAAACTATGTTGATCAGACTGATAACTTTTTACTTGGCGGAATTTTTTGCATCGTAAATATATTTTCTGTCAGATTAAAGATTTTCTTGGGGCCTGAAGAAAAATTTAAACAACAATTTTATTTGCCAAAAACTGCACTTGATATGCAATATAATAACGTTCAAATCTTTATAGCTTCGTAAATATTTTTTCATAATGAGATCTTCCAATTACAATCAACAAAATTTAAAAGAGTTTATGAAAATTTCTCTTATTTTCGTGCTGAAATGGTAGAATTAGTGACATTAATTCATTAATATATTAATATATAATATATCATATATATTATTATACTTGTATATTTAGATGATTACAATTTATTGAACAAAAATAATTTAGTTCCGAATTTTTATTTATACCCATTACCTGATCATTGCAGATAAAATATTGTGTTTCCTGCTTGCTTTAAAAGCATAGAAATAGTGTCTGACTATATCTAGGCATTCCCTACTGAACCCCTATTTCTTCCTTTTAATTTTTTCTTATGAAAACCGCTCTACAAATACATGAAATCTATATTACAAACTTTTTCTTAGAATTCACAACGTTCGCAAAAGTAAAAAATCACTAAATCCCGATCTTTAACAACTCAAATTTCTAGATAATGGAAAAAGGAAACACTTTTTAGGGGAGGGGAAGTGAAGCAGGAAGTTTCGGAGGGTGAGGGTGCAAAGGGTGAGACGCGGAGGGGAGGTTTACAAAAGGGTAGAAAAGTAAGCTTTGGGGTGCAAAGGGTGGGTAGAGGAAGTAGTATAGGGGTGAAAAGGGTGTGATAGGGGAAGAATTATGGGAGTAATGAGGGGTTGAGGAGAGTGGAGGAAGTAAAGGGGTACGGGTGGTAAGGAGTTATAAGAGGTATAGGAGGTGAGGGGTGATAAGAGGTGGGTGGAAGAGGAGAGAAAATAAAGGGGTGTGTGGTACTGGTAGGAGAATTGAGTGAAAGGAGAAGTGATGAAGCAGTAGAGAGAAAGGGCAATTAGGGGTAGTTAGGAGAGGGGATTTGTGGCGAGGTAAGGAAGTAGAGGAAGGTAGTGGGAAGAAGTGCAGAAAGGTGAGATAGGGGTGAAGGAAGGGGAGAAAGAGATAAGGGGTGAGGGAGGGAGGAACAAGTGAAGATGGAGAGGAAGCATGATAAGGAAGAGTGAAAGGGGTGGGGTTTGAAAAGAAGAGAAGCTGTTGAAGAGAGGGATGGGAATTGAAGGGAAGAGAGGGGAAGTGAGGAGCTTAAAAGTGTGGTGAGGTGGCAGGAGTAAAGAGGAGGTTGAGAAAATGGAAGTGATAGTAGAGGGGAGATGATGACGAATGACGGAAATCTCGATGAGGAGGTGAAGTGAGCGGAAGTAGGGCGGAAGGGGTGGGGAAGTGAATGGAATGGATGGAGTGAATAGAGTGGATGGAGTGAATGGAATGAATGGAGTGAATGGAGTGACTCAAATGCAATATTTGACTATTTGAGGAATGCTAACTATAAGTATACACATATATGGTATTATAATTTTGCCCAATTTTTAGAATGATGATTGTAATAATGTGGGCCATATGAAAAGAAGATGAATTGGGTCTTCTTCTTTGAATCTTGCAACCTTATCGCTGACATCGGTAACGTATTTACCCTGTGTTTTCTCTCCAAGCGTAGCACGATCCGGTCGCGCGTAACGATAACGTTGAACTTGCTTTGAAACAAACGAGCCACTGTGCACTTCCATCCGTCTGTCCGTCCATATGTCCGAGTCTCTTGTTTTTGTCAAACGCTCGTTGACGAGACCGGCATATGTAAGCGTGAATGGGCCCTTACACACCGACCCCATCAAATATCAACGACGGTTCTTGTGTAATTCGATAGCACCAAAGTCCGACATAAGGAGCCTCCTTCCCAAATATAATTCCCAGAAAAAAGTATTTTACACCTAACAAAATATTGAAGACAAAAATGCACAATTATCAACACTAAGAATTAACCTAAATTAAAAAAAAAATTGAGAATACAGCATAATAAAGTTACATTTCTGTCAAGTAAATATATTATTCGATTTTCCCTAAAATTAATTTTTTAAATTAGGTTT
This sequence comes from Andricus grossulariae, assembly GCA_011634705.1. Classification (NCBI taxonomy): domain Eukaryota; kingdom Metazoa; phylum Arthropoda; class Insecta; order Hymenoptera; family Cynipidae; genus Andricus; species Andricus grossulariae. The sequence goes on along the minus strand of JAABKJ010003461.1, from coordinate 19,924 downwards.
TCCATGTTAGTGAAAGGGAAAAATAAATTTGTTTCATTTTTTGGAGATGTGTCGATTCTCTACAAATAGACTCTCTGGGTGTCTACCCGATACACGATTTCTAAATTTCCGTTATTTCCCCGGTTTCTTCCGGTCAATTGTAAATTGCTCTTCAGTCAATTTAAATGAATTCGAAAGATTTCATTGATTTCAAAGGATCTTTAATGATTTCAAGAGATTTCTAAACATTTTGAAAGATTTAAATTATTTCTGATAAGGACATAAGATAGTTTGTGGTCATAAGAATTATAATTCTGAATTTGAATAGGGATTTTTTTGAATTACCTTTCTCTAAATGCAAATTAAAACTATTTTCCAAAATTCCCGTTCCGGGTTCAAATTCCTCTATTCCATGACAAAGAATAATTCTACTAGACTACAAATTAAAAAAGAAATGGTATGTAAATTAGGTGACGCTATATTTTTCCAATGCATTTTAGCCTACTAAACTTGACAATCGCGTTGAAATTTTTTTTTTATTGATTGCTTTTCGAAATTTTGTATGTTTATTTTCGTCTGAAACAATGAATTTTTAAAAAATATTTTGTTTCATTGCACCTCAACTACCAAATTGATCAGGGAAAATTGCACTAATATTTGTTGCAGATTTGATGATCTTTTACCTTGATACCTTTTTCAACTATATTGGTCGTTTCTAATTTGAGATATGGTTCACAGAGTAAAGCTATCATCGAATTTTTTTTTCTTCAAAATTCATATTTCGAAAAGCAATCCGTAAAAACTTTTTTCAAAACGATATTCGAATTTAGCAGTACAAAATAACTGTAAACTAGTATTCTTTACAAAAATTCCCCTTCCTGAAGTCTAAATTATAATTCTTTAAGAAAATTGCCTATTCCAAATCGAAAATTATAATTCCTTAAGAAAATTTCCTTTTCCACCAGAAAATACGATTTTTCAATAAAATACATTAATTTTCAACGAAATAATAGAACTTCTATATAAAAAAGACTAATATTTGAATTTTTAACTAAAAAGGATTAATTTTTAACCAAAAATAAAGTAGTTAAAATTTCAGTTGAAAAAATTAATTTCCAACCAAAATTATGATTTTTTAACTACAATGATGCATATTGAACTAGCATAGTTAAATTTGCAACCTAATAGATAAATTTTCAATTGATAAGATTAATTTCCACGAAAAAGACGAATTTTCAACAAATTGAATTAATTTTCAACTAAAAATGAGACATTTCCAACCAAAGATTAAATATTAGAATTTTCAGTTAAAAAAATTAATGTTCTACCCAGGGGATGAAAATGACTGCTTTTCGAAAAATCGATACATTTCCAAACAAAGCGATGAATTTTCAACTGAAATGATAAATCTGTGACTAGAAGAATTGAATTTTCAACCAAAAAGAATAATTTTTAACTAAAGAAAAAATGACTTTCAACAAAAATGGCTTATTTTCCAAACAAAGAGATGAATTTTCAAAGGAAAAGATGAATTTTCAACCAAAAAAGTTAATTTTTAACAAAAGAGTTTGACTTTCAACCAAGTAATAAAATGTTCATTCAAAAAAGATGAACTCTGAATGAAAAATGTATTAGTTAATATTTCAACCAAAAAAGATCTTGATTTTGAATCAAAAACAGTTGCATTCAACCAAAAAAGACGATTTTTTAATATGAGTTGAATTTTCAACTAAGAAAGATTTTCCAGTCAAGAGAGAGAAAATTGCAAACTGTTGTATTTTCAAGCAAAAAGATTAATGTTTAACCAAGGAGAATAATTTTCTACCAAAAAGAACGAATTATCAACAAAATACATGAATTTTCAAACATATGATTGAATTTTCAAATAAAAATGATAATTTTTCAATTAAAAACATAATAGTTTTTCAATTTCAAAAACTTCATTTCCAACGAAAAGAAAAACAAAATAGTTCAATATAGAATATAAAGCTACTTTTACAAAAAAATTATTGTTATTTAATTTGATGTTGCAATTTAAACCAGTGCGTGGCAGTGGGGCCGCATGGCAGAAGTGAAACATTGACGGATTGACTTTGAAATTTTTCGTGATGAATCATCATGAGTTTTGAGGAGATCCCTTGGTAAGAGAGTGCAGAGAGAAAGAGAGAGAGAGAGAGAGAGAGAGAGAGAAAGAGCATATACATGTCTTGCATGAGGTGGCAGTAGTGGGGATATCGAAGTGGAGTCTTTGAAGCAATTAATGCGAATCGCAGCACAAAAGGAAGACGCAAATAGAGAGAGAATGTACATAAAATCAATACTTGTAAGAGAGAGAGACAGATATATGGAATCCGTCGTTCGTTCGTTCGGTCGTGCGTGCGATCGTTTGTTTTCAATTCACTCCCGTTCGAAAAGAAGTTTCACTTCGATAAAATTAAGCCCGTTCTTGAAAAAATTTCCTAACTTTAAAAAAAATGCCCTGACTTTAATTTCGCGACTGTGAGTAAGTGCCTTGTTGTGATGGCACCCTTAAATTGTCTCTTTCGGTGTAAGTTACTACACCCGACGGTGAACACCCCTGGGGCCGACAAGCGGTGCGTAACTAACCTCACGCACGCTTCACGCATTGACGTGACCGCACACTGCCTCCATTCATAACTCCATTCGCATGTACGTGTTCATACGCATGTAGTGTGGACGCACTCACGCTCATTTCTCTCATGAATATGCCTGCACCACCCCTCAATTGAAATCGGTCGAAAAATTAGTAATTCGAAACGTACAGTCAATATTTTCCGAAAAGATTACGATTTCATTATCTGCCCTTCTGATAAAAATTTTTCCGACGCTCATTCCCAGTTACATTTATAATAAAAGAAAAAATGAATTTGTACAAATAACGCTCATTCAATGAATATCAGGAATTTATAGAAATATAGAAACAAATTTTAGCTCACAACGAGGGTAGGCAGGTTATCGGTAATGTAAGAGCCATTACGGGAAGTAAATATTAAATATTACGAAATGTACGCGCGTGAGTACCCATGCGTGAGTACCCGCGCCCTCCCCCATTGTCGCTACTTTGCTGGTGGTTACGCATAGTTGAGCAACCCCCTCTCGACCCCGAGGGGCTCCTCTTACAGCCCGAAACCGACGCGGCAACTATTCTAGAAAGGACGTAAACTCACTCGGTGGCTATAATTTCAGGTTCCAGTGTAAAAATAAAATATCAATATATAAATCTGTTCTTGCACCCACTGTGCTGTACGGTTGCGATACTAAGACCTACCAAAAAAAGTATGAGAATAGCATTAACGCGTTTGGCATGCAATTCCTGCGTAACATTTGCGGTAAAACGCTAATAATGGTTGAGTTATCAAATATTACATTTTCATTGAGAATTCACCTTTTTTGGTTAAAAATTAATTTCTTTATAAAAAATTCAAAAATTTTGTCGAAAACTTATTTTTTGGATTAAGGTTCATCACCTTAGTTGAAAAAATCGTTCTTTTTTGGTTGAAAATTCGTCTCTTTGGTTGCAAATTTAATTATTTTGTTCAAAAATCGTTGTTTATGTTGAAAATTTATCTTCTTACTGAAAATGTGATCATTCCTTTGTTAGGTTTCTTTATTTAGGAAAAAGTAAGAAAAATAAGTTTGTTTAAATTTATATATATATATATATATATAATGAAAACTGTCCTTCAATTTGCCGGACTCTTTGAAGCTGGTGTTTGGTAGTTTTGAAAAATGGTGTAAATTCTAGAACTTACGAAGTTTGTGTTCGCTATAAAAATGTCATTAAAAGTCGTTCTAAATCTTGCAATTCCCTTTTAAATTTTAATCTAATAGAACAATCTCATGGGTTTAATTTTCAAATATAGTTAATATCTACTAAAAATTTTAATGAGACTCTTTAATCTGTTAGAAGAAATGATTCTTGCTATTTTTTGAAAATTTTGAAAATCTTATAACAATTTTAATTTTTATACAAATAAAAAATTTAAGTAATTCAAAATTAGGATCGCGAAATAGAGACATTTAAAAGAATTTATTTCATTTCAAAGAATTTATTATCTTTATTCATATATTTATATAATTAGGAATGCATTGAAATTACGATTATAATTTAAAAACATATAATTTTTATGCTTGAGTTTGAGAATCGTTTGCCTTTTCTTGTAAAGTCAAATATTGTTGAATTTTAAGTAGTTACATTTTTTGAATCTTTCATACAAAATTTTTCATATTTGTGGACTTGCATGTATCATTTATATCCTAGAAATTTTTCAATTTTGAAGTTTACAATTTTCTAATTATGAAGATTTTATATTATACGAGTTCAAACATTTTTCAGCAAATAGGTTTAATTTTGTACACACTTCAGATTTGAATTTGTCTAATAAAAATAAAAAGAGTTTACCAATATTGCGATTAATATTTTCTACCTGCATCTTTTTATACATACAGAAATCAATTGAAAAATACTAACTTCTTTCTTTAGTTCAGGACTGATTTATAATTTAATCTACTAATTTTCAATCAATTCAATTAGTTAATTAATCTATTGATTAATATATTGAATTAAATCAAATTTGAAAAAGTTAAACTAATTATAATAGATGATTCTGTAAGTTAAAACAAAAAACTGTCACTACAAATATTTAGTCGAAAGATCAACCACTTTTTCAAGAATTCATTTTTCCAGTCGAATATTATTCATTTAAGTTAAAAATTCATTTCTTTGGACGAAAATTGAACTATTTTGTAGGAATTTTGCGTTTTTTTTGCTTTTTTTCTTGTTTTGAAAATCGAATTATTCCATTTTTTTTTTTAGAAAATATATAGTTTTTGGTTGAAAATTCAACTATTTAGTTAAAAATACGTTTCTTCTTGTATAGAAAGTTAATCCTCTTGGTTCAAAATTCAACAATTTGTTTGAAAATTGAACGGTTTGGTTGAAAACTGATCTATTCTATTTGAGGATTTAACTGGTTTGTTTCAAAATACGTTTTTTTATTAGAATCAACTTTTATAAATTTTAAATTTATTCCTTTTTTGGATGAAATATCAACTATTACATTTTTCTTTAAAAATTCATCTTTGTGCTTAAAAATTAACTTTTTCAACTGGAAATTTAACTATTCCATTTTTGGTATGATATTTATCTTTTCTAGTTGTAACTTTAACTATTTGTTTCAAAATTTATATTGTATGTTCAAAATTCTTTTTTTTTTGTTTTAAAAAATAAATTTTATTGGTTGAAAATTTAAACGTCTGGGTAAAAATTAATCAGTTCTTGATCTGACGTAAAAATATTTTTTATTCGACACATTAATTATTCCGTTTTTTACTGAAAATTCAACTACTTTGCTGAAAATTCATTTTTCTTTTTGTTAAAAATTAATTTTCTTAACTGAAAACTTGAAACATTGAAAATTCAACTGTTTTGCAGACGATTCTTTTTTTTTCACTAGAAAATTGAACAATTTAGTGAAAAATTTAACTATTTGATTGAAAATCTACGAGATTTGTTGTATATTCGCTGTTTTTAGTAGAAAATTAATCTTTCCAGTTGAAAATTCAACTATTCGGTCAACAGTTTATTTATTTCATTGAAAAATTGTATTTTTGGAGAAAAATAAATCTTCTTAGTTGAAAATTCGTCTTTTTGGATAGATAATTAATCTTCTTGGTTAAAAATTTAACTATTTGATAGATAATGTATGTATTTTATTTAATATTCTTTTTAATTTTCTTGTAGAAAATCGACTTTTTCTGTTAAAAATGCATTTTTTTATTATTCTGACTGAAAATCTAACAATTTGTTTGAAAATTCAACTGTTCAGTTGGTAATCAACTTTTATGTTGAAAATTCATATTTTTATGTTGAAAATTCAACTGTTTTGTAGAAAATTCGTTTTTTTTTAAATTAATTTTTTGTAATAAAAAATTAATTTTTTAGTAGAAAAATCATCTTTTTGGTTTAAAATTGAACTATTTGGTTAAAAATTTATGAATTTTGTTGAAAATTGATTTTTTTCTAGAAAAGCAATCTTCTGCGTTAAAAATTCAACTATTTGGTTGAAGTTTTAACTGTTTTGTAGAAAGTCTTTCCTTTTGGCTTGAAAATTCAACATTTTGGATGATTTTTTTTCTTTATTGACAGAAAAATATTTCATGAATGAATATTCAAGTCTTGCTCAAAATTCTTTTATTGTTTATTTAAAAATTCATCTCATTTGTCAGAAATTTCTCCTTCGTGGTTGAAAATGAAATTGTTTGGTTGAAAATGAATCTGTTTTGATTGAGGATTTAACTATTTGGTTGAAAATTCGTCCTTCTTGGTTCAATTCAACTGTCTTATATTTGAAATAAAAAATATTTCCTTCATTTAAATATCAACCATTACTAGCTATTAAATTGTTTGTTGAATATTCATCTTTTTTAATTGGAAGTTCAAGTACTTGGTTGAAAGTTGAATTACAGTCAAACTCGGACATAACGCCCCCGGATATATCCCTTCTGAGAATTGACGCCGCAAGTATGATTAGGAGGAGCTGCAGGGTTTCGGTGCTCATTCAGGCGTGACGAAACAGGAGCGTTGCTGTAAGGCGCTGTGCCCTAACGTCCTACCTGTCTAACTGCGTCATGACGTTGCGCCAGTTCACTCAAAGCGGGAGGCACACAAAAAACATTTACAAAAAAAACTTAGTAGTCAAAGATTACGTAAGATAGGAGGCAGGGAGTTTTAATCTTACGGACCCTGACGAAGGGCCACAAGCGGTAGCATATTCTACTTTTGAATAGAAATATTTTGTGGGTGTAAACCGAACTATTTTATTCAAATATCTATAGTTAGAGAGAAAAGAAGAGATTTGAAAAAAGGGGAGAAGCAGAGGAATAGGGGAAAGACTGTGAACCCTGCAAACCTGAAATCGAGTCGCAATTTCATTACAACGCAGAATACAAGTGACAGCACAAGTGGACGATTGGATTATTTATCACAGACTAGTTATCTGGGACGTAAATAACGTTTTCAGCTTGTGTTCGAAAAGTGTCGAAGTGGCAATAATAATTAATGTTACGCGATATCGAGTTCACAAGAGTGACATAGACTGATCGATGTCATAGGCCGGTTGTCTTCACGATAACCCCTTCCTCGTGACATCTTGACATTATCGTTTCTCCGAACGTTCGCACACGATCAATTTTTCACATTACACGATTATTTACCCTTTTAAAGCAATGTTTGAAAAATGCATATTTTTTATTGTTGTCAATTACTTTTGGTGTTTTTATATCATGTCCGGATAGGCTAGAAACTAGAAATATTTCATCTATCCAGGAAGCGATTTTGCAATATAGAATCTACTATCTGATCTGGACTCTGGAACATAAGATTTTTAATGTTTAAAGAGAGATGAAAAGAGAAATAAGTTTTAGATTGATTAATCTTTGAAGCCTGACGACGATAATTTATCGCTGTAGTTTGAAATTAAAAAATGAGACTTTTTGCTTGTTAAGACGGCAGATGTCATTCTACAAAGTAAAGAATTTCGTTTTGAGGACTCTTGACCTGATATGGATAAAAAATGAAATCAGCATTAAATGTCGTTTTGGTTTATCTTGAATGGCACTTGAGTACATGAAAAACTTTTGTCGCGAGAAATAATGAATGTTGCGAAATTGAGAGAGATACAAAGCAATGTGGAAGATATAAAATATTTAAAATGTCATCACTTTATTCTAAGTAGGCTGATGTTTAAATGATACTTAAGATTTTATATCAGCATTTGATTAACTTAAAAAAATGGGTTAAAGAAATATATGAATATATTTAACTGTCAAGTGTCATAAAAAGTAGAAATATACACAAAATTAAAGAAAATCTAGTTATAATTTATAAAATTGTACGCTTAGGCTACGTAAGTCCCTTGTGTTAGAAAGAAAAATTAGAATATAGTATAGAAAAATAGGAATTTTTTTCAAATGTCGCTTTTTAAATAAACAAAACTCTTCACATTTTATTAGCATTGTTTTAAAGCGACACATTAAAAATTGAAGCTGATACAATTCTCCTGAAATTAGTAACAGTAAGGGTCTGCTGAGACAATTTTGATCAATTCCAAATCACACACATTTTCAATATTTTTGTTTTGAACTAAGATTATTTTAATTTAAAAGGTTGAGCAATTAAAATTTTTACACATTTAAAATATAAAATTGTCCATTTTCACAATTTTAAATACTTCAAATGATTTTAGCTGTTACAATGAAAACTGATTTCCTATTTGAAAATCAGCATTCTATAAAGGCCTAACCGACATTTTCACAATTTTACAGGAGAGAAAAAAAGGCCCTCAAAATGGAATTTTTAATTTAAAAAAAATCAGAAACTGTTTTGGAAAGGAATCTGTGCTGAATTGAAAACTATAAAGTTGTAGTGTAAAATGTTATTTAATTTTAAAAAAGTTAAATTTTCAAGGAAAAAGATGAATTTTCAATCAAGAAGACGAATTTGCAACACAATTGTAAAATTTTTAACCAAAAAAGGAATTTTCAACAAAATACTTGAATTTACATCCATAGAGAAGAATTTTTATTTAAAATGATGAATCTTCAATCTTAAAAATTAATTTAGGAAAATTAATTTTCAACAAAATACTTGAAAAATATAGTTAAATTTTCAACCAGCGAGATGAATTTTTAATAAAAAATATAAATCTATAACAAAAAAATTAATTTTCAGTAAAAGGGATTAAATTTAAACCAAGTACTCGAGTAGTCCAATTTTCAACGACAAAAAATTAATTTCCAGACAAAAATGTCATACTTGATATTTCAACTAAAAAAGATTGTAAATTTCTACCTAAATGTTAAATTTTGCAAGGAAAATGATAAATTTTCAATCAAGAAGACCAATTTTCAACCCACTTGGAAAGGTTTCAACTGAAAAAGATAAATTTACAACCAAAAGTAGGATAGTCAAATTTTTAGTGAAGAAAGTTAAATTTCAACAAAAAATAAAGAATTTTCAACAAAATAGTAAAATTTTCGGTAAAAAAAATTAATTTTCAACAGAATGAAGCAAATTTGAGACAAGATAGTTTAATTTTCATCCAAAGAGATGAATTTTTATCTAAAGTGATGAATTTCCAATCAAAAAAATTAATGCTCATCCACAAAAAACGAATTTTCAACTCAATACTTAAATTTTAATTTAGAAAAATTAACTATCAATAAAAAAACGAATTTTTAACAAAATAATTCAATTTTCTGTTTCTAAAAATTAACTTTCAAGAGAATAGTTGAATTTTCAGTTATAAAAATTAATTTTCAATAAGAAAAGGAATTTTTAACAAAATACTTTAATTTACATACATAGAAATGAACCTTGAAATCAAATGATGTATCTTTAAACTTAAAAATTGATATAAAAAAATGAATTTTCAACAAAATGATTAAAAAAAAGTTCAGAAAAAATTAACATCGGCTTCACATTCTCTCACCCTGGTCAAAAAATATCATCAAAAAACAAAATATTTCAATTTTCAGTTAAAAAAATTAATATTGAACAAAAAAAAATACTTAAAGAAAATAGTTAAATATTCAACCAACGAGATGAATTTTCAATTAAAATTATAAATCTTGGACCAAAAAATGAATTTTTAATGAAAGAGTTTACATTTAAACCAAGTACTCAAGTAGTGGAATTTTAAAAAAAAAAAAATTAATTTTCAAGCAAAAATGTCATACTTGATATTTTAGCTGAAAAAGATTTTCAATTTCCTAAAAATGTTAAATTTTGCAAGGAAAAAGATGAATTTTCAATCAAGAAGACCAATTATCAACCCAATTGTAAAATTTTCAGCTAAAAAAGATAAATTTACAACCAAAAGTGGAATAGTCAAATTTTCAGTTAAAAAAGGTAACTTTCAACAACAAATAAAGAAGTTTGAAGAAAATAGTAAATTTTTTAGTTAAGAAGAAATTAATTTTTAACAGAATGAAACAAATTTGTAACAAGATAGTTTAACTCTCAACCAAAGAGATGAATTTTTATCTAAAATGATGAATCTCCAATCAAAAAAATTAATTTTCATGCACATAAAACGAATTTTCAACAAACTACATGAATTTTCAACCCAATACTTGAATTTCAATTGTAAAAAATTGACTACCAATAAAAAAACGAATTTTTAACAAAATAATTCAATTTTCTGTTCAAAAAAATTAATTTTCAAGAGAATAGTTATATTTCAGTTACAAAAATTAATTTGTAACCATAAAAAGGAATTTTCGACAAAATACTTGAACTTATATCCATGGAGATGAATTTTGAATTAAAATGATGTATTTTTAATCCTAAAAAGTAATTTAAAAAAATGAATTTTCAACGAAATACTTCAAAGAAAATTCCAAAAAAAAATTAACATCGACTTCACATTCTCTCACCCTGGTCGAAAAAATGACATCAAAAAATAAAATACTTTAATTTTCAGTTGAACAAATCAATATTAAACAAACAAGAAGAGGACTTCAAAAAGAAATAGTTTAATTTTCAACCAACGAGATGAATTTTCGATAAAAATTATAAACCTTCAACAAAAAAATGACTGTTTAGTAAAAGGGTTCAAATTTAAACCAAGTACCCATGTAGTCGAATTTTCAAAAAAAAAAATTAATTTGAAATCAAAAATGCCATACTTGATATTTCAACTGAAAAGGATTTTAAATTTCTACCAAAATGTTAAAATTTGCAAGGAAAAAGGTGAATTTTCCATGAAAAAGACGAATTTTCAACCCAAGTGTAAAATTTTCAACTGAAAAAGATAAATTTTCAACAAAAACTGGAGTAGTCAAATTTTCAGTTAAAACAGTTACCTTTCAACAAAAAATAAAGAAAATTTTAACAAAATAGTAAACTTTTCTGTGAAAAAAATTTATTTTTAACAGAATGAAACAAATTTGTAACAAGATAGTTTAATGTTCAACCAAAGAGATGAATTTTTATTTAAAATGATGAATCTCCAACTAAAAAAATTAATTTTCATCCACAAGAAAACGAATTTTCAACAAAATACATGAATTTTCAACCCAATACTTGAATTTTAATTTAAAAAAATTAACTATTAATGGAAAAAATGAATTTTCAACAAAATAATTCAATTTTCTGTTCAAAAAATTAACTTTCAAGAGAATAGTTAAATTTTCAGTTACCAAAATTAATTTGTAACCAAAAAAGGAATTTTCAACAAAATACTTGAATTTAAATCCATAGAGATGAATTTTGAATTAAAATGATGTATCTTTAATCCTAAAAATTGATTTAAAAAAATGAATTTTCAACTTTTAAAAGAAATAGTTAAATTTTCAATCAGAGAGATGAATTTTCAATTCAAATTATAAATTTATAACCAAAAAGTTAATTTTTAGCAAAAGGGTGTACATTTACACCAAGTACTCAAGTAGTCGAATTTCAGAAAATATAATAATTTTCAAACGAAAATGTAATACTTGATATTTCAACCAAAAAAGATTGACAATTTCTACTAAATTAAAAAAATTTCAACTAAAAAAGATACATTTACAACCAGAACTGGAATAGTCAAATTTTCAATTGATGAAGTTAACTTTTAACAAAAAATACAAACTGGTCAACTTTTCAGTGAAAGAAATTAATTTTCAATAGAATGAAACAAACTTGTAACAAGATAGTTTATTTTTAACCAAAAAGATAAATTTTTATCAAAATTTTTTTTATCCAATCAAAAAAAAATTAATTTTTAGCCACAAAAAACGAATTTTCAACAAAATACGTGAATTTTCAATCCAATGCTTGAATTTTCATTTAAAAAAAGTAACCATCAATTAAAAAAACGAATTTTCAACAAAATAATTAGGTTTTCAGATAAAAAAATTAATAAAGAAAAAACAAATAGTCAAAAAAATAGTTGAATTTTTAACCCAAATGATAAACTTTTAATTAAAATGATGAATCATGAATCAAAAAATTAATTTTCAACCAACAATAATAGGAATTCTCAACAAAATGCTTCAATTTTCAGCTATAAAAAATTAATATTCATCAAAGAAAAATACGAGTTTTTAAAAAAGTACTTTTTGCAACCAAAGCGAAGAATTTTCATTTAAAATTATAAATCTTCAACTAAAAAAATTTATTTTCAGCAAAAGCGTTCAAGTTTTAACCAAGTCGTCAAATTTTCAACAATATCGATGAATTTGCACAAAAAGGTAATAGGTACTGGATATTTAAAAAAAAATCTTAATTATAAACCAAAGACAGTTGCATTCAATAAAAAAAAATGAATTTTCACAAAGAGTTGAGTTTACAACTACAAAAGCTTTTTAATTCAAGAGAAAAAATGGCAAACTGTTAAATTTTCAAGCAAAAAAAAATGAATTTCCAATCAAGAGGATTAATTTTCAACCAAAAAGAACAAATTTTAAACAGAACACATGAATTTTCAGCTAAAGAAGATAAAATTTCAAACAATGATAGAAAAGTTAAATTCTTAGGTAAAAAAATTCCCTGATATTCCCAGGATTTTCCAGGTAATTTTCTGGTATCTTTTATATTTATTTTTTTAGGTTTTTTCAGAAAATAGACACCCCAGTGCCATAAATATACAAAACAATTGCAAGTAAAGTTTTGAAAGTGTCTTTAATTGACTTAACCAAAATATAGAAAATGATAACTCTATATAAATATTATTTTCATCAAAACTTTCTACCTGAACTGAACCAAAGAGACTATAAAAAAAGATTTGACATTTATTTTACAGAAAACAATGAAAAATCTTTGCATTTTTATTCAGAAAAATAGGAATGAAATGATAAAATATTTAATTATGGGTGGTCCGGTTAGCCCCAGCTTACCGTTTTTTTTTCAAGAGGAATTGCTAATGAAAATTGAAGATCCTAAAAAGCGCGGGAAATATAAATTTGAATAAAGAGTTTTATGACTTTGATATTTATAAGGGGCAAGGGCTGTAAAGACGCTCGTTTGAAAGCACTGTGACCTCGTGAAAAGCATTTACCGGAAGGTGGGTTGTATTCTATTAAGCCAAGGGGCTAAGTAGTGTCGCGTCGACGCACACCTCCCGCGAGGATCAACCCTTTGCTCACCCTTGCATAATCCACGACCCCGTTGAGACCGACGCGAAATTAGAGACGCCCCTTCTCCTATCCGACCGACCGACCTCCTTCTGCACCGGCTCATGATTTAGGAGAGAATTATCAAGACCGAATCCAATAACCCGAACCGCGAAATTTGTCCCGCGGCAAATTAAGATCAAGAACCAGGAACTATTATGCATACGCATATGATCAAGTCTCTTGAAATACGGCCTAGGTATTATCTTACTTTATGTATTCCATTTCGGGCAAGACACGCTATTATCTTTGTGCCAGTCGCAATTTTTTAAATGTAAATCTCATCCTAAGGGAGAAATATTTTTAGTTTTAATTGCATTATCTTAATATTCAAATTAATAATATTTTGTGTAGTTCAGCTAATTTCAAGGATGTTCCAGACGTACAATCTAAATTTCAATCAAAAGTGACTTGTCAAGTCAGTCAATTGGACTGTGTCTAAGAATGGTCCTCTTAGATGAAGAATGCGTGGATCTCGGGACAGTGAAGGTGCGTGGGTTAGTGTTTGCAGATGATAAGGTTGTTATGGCAGGGTCATTGAAAGGCTTGCAGAAAATTTCGAGCAAACGAATATAAGTCGTAAAATTGACGTGAATAAAACAAAAATTATGGTATTCGGAGGAAAAGTTGAAAAACAGTATGCAACATTGTCTTGATAGTTTATTAACTACTGGCGGAAAGGTTGATAAAGAGATAGCAAAGGGCATAGATACGGGTAGGAAGGTTATTAGCAGTGTGGAGTCATTACCAGAAGTGAAAATATAACAAAGCTAAAATAGCAATGTCTGCGGTAAAATGCTAATGGACAAAGTCAGTAATAAGAGGATTCTTCAAGAATGTGTTATAGAGGAAACACTGTTTGATAAGAATGAATGAAATTTGTTAAGATGGTTGAGAGAATGAAAGAAGAACGACTGCCAAAACAAACATATCCAGGTAAAGTAAATGGTAGCGTACCCAGAGGCAGACCGCGACCAGAATGTTGGAAACGTATAAATAAGACCCTAAGTTGAAATCATATAAAAAGCTGTACAAGCTCAAGCGCTTGCATGAGAAAATGTAAGGACACAAATGAAGCGGACAGCTTCATATGGTGACTTTGTGAAGCTCTTCGACTGCATGATCAAGATGCGTTCTAATTACAGATTCCTATTACCGACATCTTACCGACACTGAGACCGTTTCACAGCTGAAGTGGTTCCTGTCCGTCCTAAGTTTCTAGAATCTTCTCGAAGGTTACCTATGATTTTTGAGGATACTATAATTACTGCCTTTGTCCATTACCGTTTTACCCTAGACATTGCGCAGAAATGTAATGCCAACCGCGTTAATTTTTCTACTATCCCTTTCTTGGCAGATCCAGGTCTCGCTACCCTACAGCACAGTGGGTGCAAGTTCAGAATTAGTTATTCATTCCTATTTTAGCTTTATTTGTTATATTTTAACTTCTGCTAATGGTTCCTACACTGTCGATCACTAGTTTATTCATGCATAAGTATCACATTCGTACTCGGAAATAATCTGCCTCGATATTAATAGATAATTACCGATTATTACAGGACTAGCTTTTCTTAACTACACGAGTTCATCAATCACTGCAGCCTCTTCATTTTCTCAGACGCTCATAATCATAGCTTTAAAATGTGACCACAAAAAAGGTCCATATTTTTTGTCTAAAAATCGATTATTCTCATTATGTCTTTCTTTTTATCTCTCCAAAGAACACGTAAATTTTTATACTCATTCTTTAACATGAAAATACGTCACCGCTAATGGTAGTGAGTATGGTAGTGGCAATCTTTTTACTCGCAGGGCAACCTCTTGATTTAAAATTAAAATTTATGGAAGTAAAAAAGTAGATTCCTAATTTTATCGATCGCCGATAATTATTTTGAATTATGTATTTTTACTATTACTTTCAATAACAGCTTCAACCATCCAGATCTATTCAATACATAAGATACACAATAATTAAGTAAAATGAATAATATTCTTGACCGAATTATCAATCTGCTTAAGATTGAAGTTTAATATTTTTCAGTAGAGTAACATAAATTCATTAATTACTTTAAGGTTATGTACTTGAGTATTGAATATAATTTGTATAATTGAAGTTTATTTTGTGAAATATTTGTGTGAATATAATCTTCAAAATTATATGTGAATGTAATTAAGTTCTTACGGAATTAATTCAAAAGATCATTAATACTCTAAATTTTCAGAAAAATAATAAGTAAAATTATTTGAATGTTTCAATGCAAATATTTGTTTATTGCTTTTTATGTTGTGAACTGATTAATTAGCAAATGATTAATTGATTTTCCTACCAATATCAAATTACATACAGATTGAATTCTAATTATTTTCAATTACGTAACGTAAATTGATTATTTACTTCAAGATTCTGTAATTCAATATAATACTCATTTTATAATACAAATTTTTTTTTTCTTTCAAATACCCGTATCACAATGCTTTAATGAAATACTTTAATGAAAATTATAGTTTAATGCATCTTATTTTGTGAACTGATTAATTAGTTATTAGCTGATTAATCTTTTCCCCAATATTAAATTACATAAAGATTTAATTTTAGTTTGTTTAAATTAAGTACATAAATATTATTTACTTCAAGTTTACGTTAATTAATATTGACTATAATTTGTATAACAAAAGTTTATTGATATTTAAAATACTTTTATGAGAATTATGTAATTTTGGACAATGTTTTTGATGTTGTGAAATGAGTATATGAATTTAGTTTTCATAATTATATGCGAATATGTTTTAATTTTTTCTGAAATTAATATAAAAGGTTATTAATAAAACACATTTTCAAAAATGAAATTTCAAATTTGAATAACAAATATAAGGTAAAAATTATTTGAATGTTCAAATGAAAATAATAGTTTGATGCTTTTTATATTGCAAACTTTTTAATTATTAGCCGATTAGTTTCGTTCACAATATCAAATTACATAAAGATTTAATTTAATTTGTTCTTCAATGAAATAACAAATATTTATTATTTACATTAAGTTCATGTAATTGAACATTGGCTATTATTTCTAAAATAAAAGTTTAATTTTTCTTTAAAATACCTTTATTACAATTATATAATTTTTTGTAAATGTTTGTGGTGTTGTGAAATAAGTATCTGCATTCAATTTATAAAATTATATGTACATATATTTTAATTCTTTAAAAATTATTTCAAAAGGTTAAAGTGGTGAAAAGCTTTTAACAAATAAATAGTTATTCGAAAATTGGGTAAATGATAAACATTGATAGAAAAGTTGGCGCGCACGTATAAAAGTCTAGAATAAAGCAATACAGATTAAAAATCCTCTTACACAATTTGGTAAAATTGATATCACAGGTATCACAGCGCAACGGTTCAGTAGTTCAATTTTACGATTTTTTTTTCAAAAAAAGGGTTAATAATGAGATTTCCTTCATTTGATTTGATTTATTCTAACAGAAGCGGCTTCTCTTGAGCAAGAGAATGTTGAAGAAATGATGTTTCACCTAAAAAAATATTTTTCTTGGATAACAAATTTCGAGATTTTGCTTTTCACAGTAATGTTTGCAATAGACAATTTGAACATAATTTAAAGAATTTCCAACTGACAATGTTGAATTTACTGATCAAGGATGTTTCAAATCATGGTAATATTTTAAAGTAAAAATTTCCAGAATTAGAAGTGATTTTGAAGTATGTTTACAACAAGAGTATTCATTGATCTTTTAAAACATCAGATTTTCCTCGATCGAAGATTTAAAAGAAATGATAAAAAACATGAGAACAAATTTTCTATTTTGATTGATCAACAAACTACTGTTCAAGAGCAAAATTTATATTTACACAAGATTTTTGAAGAAGAAGATAGGAATCCTTTGTTTGTAAATTTGGCAGATATTCAAATTCCTGATTCTGTTACAGATATTCTCAGATTAGGTAAAGGTTTCAGTAACCATGTGTTAAAAAGTTAATCGAAACAAATGATGGAAATGGTCAAAGATGTTGAATCAAGTATACAGAAAGTTCCAATATTACATCAACAAGATTGTCGAAACAAGGTTTCACACTTGTCAAAGAGTTTTGCTGACAAGAACGGTTTGCAAATTAGTAGCATTGATCGTAAAATTTATTAAGGTTTCATGGTAAGGAAAAGTTTCCTTGAAAGCAATCCTGATGTAACTTGCATGAATGGTGATAAGGTCAATATTACAATTTGTATGAAGAAATCAGATTATATTTGGGATATGGAGGATTTACTTTCCAATCGTGATAACTTTGATTTATTGAATGAAAATCCGTTGACACAATTAAGAACAGACACTTTCAAGATTCTAGACAATTGGAGAAAGAAAGGACTTTTAGGAAGGGATATAAGATGGACTGATATAAATACCGAAAACACAGTTCTTGCCAAATATTATGTATTGAGAAACATTCATTAAGAAGACTATACTTTGGAAATGGTTATTTCAACTATTAACACTCCCACGATATTTGGAGAACAAAACTTTAATTTGATACTCAAAGACTCCATTACGACTTTAAAATTCAATATTAAAAAGAGGTGGAAATTCCAAAAAATTATCCTTTTATTTTAGATTCAATGGATCTTTTTATAGACAAAAATTTGGTACTCCCATAGGTTCAGTCATTTCTCCCATTTTAGCCAAAATAGTTATGGAAGATTTGTAGGTCTTTGTTTTTGAGAAGCTAGATTTTGTTTTGCCCTTTTACTTTCGGTATGTTGATGACACCTTATTATGTGTTCCTCTAGCAAAGTTGCAGATATTTATTGATGCTTTCAACAGTTTTCATCCAAAACTTTAATTTTCGCATGAAATAGAGAAAAATAATAAAATCAGTTTTTTGGACAAAAAGTAATTGAAGGTCAGGATGGTAATATTATTACCAATTGGTATAGGAAAGGTACATATTCAGTTAGAATTAAACATTGTTTTTCAGCTCATCCTTTTCAAAACAAAATTGCAGTAATCAGAAACTTAGTTAAACAGAGCTCTAGGTTTATCCTATATTTCATTCCACAAATAGAATTTGAAGACACAAGAGTTAACTGAGCAACATATCATGATTAGAATTCAGAAAATCAAAAATAAAGTAACATTTTATCTACAGATAATCAGAAGGTTTTGAGAGAATATAGTTTTTTTAATACTTTTGTTCTTTCTCTTTTTGGTCAAATTTCTAATACTATTGAATTTATGTTGAAAAAAATTAATATTCATACTATTTTCCGTATACCATTTAAAATGGATTCAATAATAACTTTTTGTAAAGATCCTTTAGATAAAGGACCACGCACCAAATGTATAGTAAATGGCTTTTTGTGAAAAATTCTAAATCTAATTTTTTTTTGTAATTTTGAACCTGCAAAGCAATAATCAGGAAGAAAAATAGACAACTTTTTGATCGAAAATTGTCAAAGTTTCAGTTTTTGCATGTATTTTAATAGAAAAATGCTTATTTTAGTGAAAAGTTTTTTTTTCTCCTAAACTCTTTGTTAGATTTTTCTAAAAGTTTCACATTTTGACTATTAGTCTTACCGAAACAGAAGGATCATATCTAAGATCTAGAAAGATTACCGACTTTTTGTGTACACAGCATGTTATAGGGGTGTTTTCATACTTTAAACATCCAAGTATGAAAATCATAATTTCTTAGTAAGTAAAGTCACTGGATATTTTTTATTTAAATGCTAGGGTATGAAATCATTTTCCAATGATTAAAAGAAACGTGCATAGCACGGATATTATATATGTGCAATTACTTCAAGGGTTGTTTTATCATCATTTGAATATTTACTCCGGAATATCGACATTTCTTAATGACTAAAATCATAAAAAGTTTTCTGAATAATCTATGAGGATAGGCATCATATTAAAGTGAATATGGAAGGTGTAGAACGACAAGGATGTTTTCGAATTTTTGAAGAGGATTGTTTAATCATCCCTTACTCAGAGGAGCAGAGAAATTAACTTTTCGTAAGGTTGGAACATGTTAGAGCAGGTTGGAAAAGGTTGGTACAAGTTCGTTCATGTTTGAACCAGTTAATATTATTTATTTTTTCGTGTTTGGAAAAGTACGGAGTGAGATATCTTGGGTTAGGGTGGAAGAGACGGAGAGAGGAGGGTGGGAGAGAGTGAATACGTTAATGAATATTTGCACTTCCCACGTAAAAATGTTCATGCAACTTATTGGTACAGGTTGGAACAAGCTAGAGCAGGTTTGCACAGATTGGTGCAAGTTTGTTCTTGTGTGAATAGTTTGTTGCAAGCTTATTTTATTTCTTCCCTTGTGAACTATTTTAATCGATGATGAATTAATAAAAAAATCTCTGGTGCTTGGTACCATTTAAAATAGCAATTGACCTGTATATGTTTCACAGTGGTTTTGTTGATCAATGTATTAATAAAAGAAACTCTGGTGCTTTATCCCGTATAAAATATCGATTTCCTTGTTCCAATAATTAGGAAATGATTAGAGGACCATGACATTAAATGCAAATCCTGCTAGAAAACGCTACCTGTATAAGTGAATATGTTTTAAAGTGATTTTATTGATCAATGTGTTGATGAAAAAATCTCTGGTGCTTTATCCCGTATAAAATATCGATTTCCTTGTTCAATAAATAAGGGATGATTAGATGAGCCTGACAATAAATACTAATGCAAATCCTGTTAAAAGACGCTTCCTATGTATGTTTTAAAGTGATTTTGTTGATCAATA
>JAABKJ010003460.1:0-25963 GCA_011634705.1 Andricus grossulariae | reverse complement strand
AAAAATGACATCCATTTTCACCTATCTCTTACGGTTTACGAGATAATTGTTGTTAAAAATAACAATAATGGAAGGTTGCCCTCAGTTCCCAATGGAACGTTCCATTGGAACATTCCCAACCGGCGGGCATTTTACACCTCCCGCGAACTTTCCTGGAACGTTCCGAAGGTGCCCGCGGAACGTTCCAGGAACGTTCCGTGCTATTAGGGTAGTGTTTATTTTTTTAATGACAACTGATACAATTTCTTTTCTTTTTTTTCTTCACAGAAACTTATTTTAAAGTAAACTAAATATTGTATTTCTAATTTTATTTGTTAATTGGATTTAGAGGTTAAGTATCTATTTTATACGGGAAGTTTATTTTTACTTATATATTTTGTCAATTTAAATTGAACGAATATATATATATATATAAATAAACTACATATTCAGCATCTAAATGCAATTTAATAGTAAAATTAGAATTTCATAATTTAGTTTACTTTAAAATAATTTTAAATTAAGAATATATATATATATTGTATTTTTAATTTTTTATTAAATTGGATTTATAGGCTGAATACGTATCATTTTTATTTATATAATTTTTCAATTTAAATTGACACTACGTATTCAGCCTCTAAATATAATTTAATAATAAAATTAGAAATACATGATTTATTTTTTTGTATTTGAAATTATTTTAAAGTAAATCAAATATTGTACTTCTAATTTTATTATTATATTGCATTTATAGGCTGAATATGTAGTTTCTATTTTTATTTATATATTTGTTCAATTTGAATCAACTAAATATATGAGTAAAAATAAACTGCGTATAAAATACATATTTAACCTCTAAATCTAATTAACAAATAAATTTAGAAATATAATATTTAGTTTACTTTAAAATAAGTTTAGAGTAAGTGAAAATAAGAAAACAAATTGTATAAGTTTTTAAATAAAAAATAAATACTATGAACTTACTACTCCGAAGACATCATAATTCTTCCATCAGCGGCTTTTAGTTCTAGTTCCAACAAATCATCTTTCGAAGCAAAATGCAACTGACACACTTTATGACCCAATTTAAAAATTATATCGTCAAAAAAAAATTGTGTAACGTAATTTATGGATGGCCCCTTTCTACCATAGTTTGACATTTTCTTCACTGTTCGGCACAAGGAAAACACTTTCGTAGGATTAGAATCATAACCCGAAGTACATTCTGGAGCTATACACCGGTTTCCGCTTTTTTCTTCTTCACTATTCCCGTGTTCTTGATTTTCTTTTCTTTTTGGGGGTCTCTTTCGTTCTTAATTTTCCCCATAATTCAGAATTAAAATCGTTTGTTAAAACACTTTCTAATTATATAAAAATGGTAAAAAAACAGAGCCTGCCTGTACATCTGCCATGTCTTTGTCGGCAAATTCAGGTTTACATGCCACCCAGCGCCACCTACAACTTAGCTTACACGAGAAACCTGCGTGAACTAACCGAAATACACGGACGATGCATAGGGCTGGTTTTCAGTAACAATAAGAGCAGCTCTAATTAGTATTAAAAAAAATTAATGAAAACATGTAATTTAATAGTAGGAAAATGGAATATAAAGATGAGTTTTTGAAAACAGTTTGAATTGTATTCATATTTTTCTATTGTTTATTTTGCTAGTGTAATTATTTCGTTTTATAAACAATTGTAATTGCTACCAATTTTAAGCATTTATTGATATTAATTAATTAATAATGGTAAAAATAAGATTTAAACCTTAATAATTAGCCTTATAATATACTTTTTTATAATTCATCTAGAAATGTCCTCTCTACAAAATATATATCCATATATCATTTATTTATAATAAATGATATATTAGGGTGGTCCAAAAAAATTATATTTCTGATTTTTTAATGTCTCACTCCCTCATTTTGTGTCTGTTTGTGAAAAAAAATGTCCTAATTTTTTGAAAATTTAAAAAAAATGTTTAGAGACAGGGCACGGCCTTTAAAGTACCCCTAAGCGTTAAAAATTCAGTAAGACCTTGAAATTTAAAGAGAATCGTAAAAACTTTACAACGATGATGTAAAACTGCCATGTGAGCAGAACAAAGCCTAACAAAAATTTTAAAAATTGAATTTACCCCTAACTTTCCCAAAACTCGCCCCTGAAGACACTAAAAAGTAATTTTTAAGTATCGTTTCTGAATTTTATGAAAGTAAAATTAAAATTTTAGTGGAAAATTATATAAAAAAATGTATTATACAAATATGAAAAGTACTGTCCTTAAAATAAACAGTTTCCCCCTTTTCACCCTTAATAATCCTTAAAAATTACATTTCATTTCTTAAAACTGATTATTAAAAATATTTAAGATAAATTTATTTATATTGAAAAAAAAGTTTCAAAAAAAGAAAGGGTACTTTTTTATCGATTATTAAGGATGAAAAAGGGAAAAAAGTTTATTTTAAGGGCACTATTTTTCATATTTGTGTTATTAAATTTTTTATATAATTTGCCACTTAAATTTTCATTTAACTTTCATAAAATTCAGAAAAGACACTTACAAATCACTCTCTAGTGTCTTCAGGGGTGTGCTTTGGCAAAGTTGGGGGTAAATTAAATCTTCAAACGAATTTTTCAAGCTTCATACTGCTCACATGGTAGTTTTACATAATCGTTTTAAAGTTTTTATGATTCTTTTTAAAATTCAAGGGTGAGACTTTAAAAAATCAGAAAAATAATTTTTTTGGATCACCCTAATATATAATTTATTATATATAAATATATATTGTTTAGAGAAACAATTATAATTGTTTATAAAATGAATTAATTAAATTAGCAAAATAATAAATGGAAAAATATGAATACAATTCAAACTGTTTTTAAAAAACTTATCTTTATATTCAATTTTCTTACTATTAAATTACATCTTTTCATGCATTTTTTAAATTACTAATTACAGCTGCTCTTATTGTTACTGAAAACTAAGTTCTTCTTTTATATTCATAAAAAGTATCAAGTTTTAAACGAATTTTAGTATTTTTGCTATACATAACAAGGCAAAAACGGGCAAACCTGATCGGAGCGCCATCTGTTGGATTTATTTGAACTACGATACCCCTCCGGATGCTAAGAGAACAACTACCGCATACACATACACGGTCGATGCATAGGGCTGGTTTTAGCCTCGTGAACACGTGTTAATTTTTCTTTTCACGCGCAAAATTTGTACTGAACATTGGAGACTCAGAGAAACTAGCCTTGTTGCACGCTGTAAAATTTTAACGTCCAAGGATACTTAGATACTTAGAGGATATATTACATGGAGTGCTCGTCCCTATCCCTGAAGCATTGTAGTACGCGTCCTTATGATATATGTCGCAAATCAAAATCTCAAACGGTGAAAGTGCAACTTTGCGCGCGCTTGTTTAAATAAGAAATTGTTGAATTTTGGTAAATAATATGATACATTCTTGATTTTGAATTGAAAAAAACGAAAAATCATTGTTGATGAAATTTTTAATAATTATTTTACCAAATTTCAAAATGAATCACACAAGCCAAAGTACTGTAATTATTAAAAAATTGTGTTCAGTCAGTTTAGAGCAATTTCATGTCAAATCATCTAAAGAATTTCAGATATCGTCAGTAATTTTGATAAAAATTCTAGTATTCTTTCCTTATGTTGTTGAAAGAAAGACCCTAAATTAATTTGTTAGAAAATCAAAAAACTTAGGAGATACTGAAAATTGAAAATTTTGGTCCTTTTTTTCTTGACCTTTCATAACTTTGGTGATTTGAATGATATTAAGGTCTATTTTTTTAAATTATTTGTATAATTAATAAAAGAAACAAAATAATAATGTAAACTGTTGCAATTATAATAATACGATAAAATTTACGTTAAATGGGCGTGCCGTAATTGCAACAAGTTTCTTTTTCAGAGTTAAAAAATGAAAAAATAATGTGGCTGTCATTGCAGTCAGCTAACGACGGCTTTATGCGGGTTGCCAACATGCAGGGGTCTGACTTCAATAACAGCCACTTTGTTTTTTTATTTTTTAACGCTGAAAAAGTAGCTTGTTGCAATCACGGCTTGATCATTTAACGTAAATTTTAACGTATTATTATAATTGCAACAGTTTAACCATCATGCGTTCGCGCCAACTTGAGTCACACGGGCGATCGCGCGGACGGTCAGTTGACCGCCCACGTTTTTTTATAATTATCATGCTGTTTTCTCTACTTTTTGTTGATTGTTTAATGCCATTTAAGCAAAGAAACTCTGATACAACCCGGCAAATGTCTTCTTTATCAAAATTCATTATTTAAACAACATATAGTCAGCCATCAACATAATATAGATTCTAGCTTGAAAAATATTTTTTTTTCAACTTTTTTTCGGCAAAAATGTAATTTTGTTCGATTAAACTAGAATAAAACTAGAATATACTCAAGTATAATTGACACTTCAAAAAAGGCCACTTGAAAAAATAAGTACATAACTTGACACTTGTAATTTGAAACTACAATATAATCAACTTACGAGTAGGTGGCCCAAAAAAAGGGGAAAAAAACTAACTTTTGGCCGAAAATAGCGGAAATTGCCGTAAATAGCGCTCGTAAGTGTAACTAAAGAATACATTCCCATCCCATCTCTTCCAAACCTCACTGGCGAGCACGACACTCGAAATTCCAAAAAGGCGGTCACTTGACCGTCCACGCGAACAGATTAAGGTTAAGCATTCAGTTTCAGTTGAAGGGCAGCGCAAAGAATGTCATATTAGTTTTGAAAACCAATACTTACTCAAGCAGATAAATTTCGAACAAAAAATAATTAATTTTCAACAAAAGAAACGGAATTTTCAACAAAATAGTTAAATTTATAAGCAAAGAAGTTAATTTTTAAATAAAATAATGAATCTTCAACAAAAACTATGAATTTTTAACCCAGTGGTTGAATTTTCAACCCAACAGACGAATTTCCTAAAAAAAGAGACAAATCTTGATCAAAATAGATGAATTTTCAACAAAATAGTTCAATTTCCAACCAAACAGATGAATTTTTAACCAAGAACACTAAATGCTTTTCAAAAAAGATAAATTTTCGACAAAAAATGGAATAGTTAAATTTTCAGCTAAGACAATTAACTTTCAATAGAAAAAAAACTAATTTTCAATTAAATTAATTAATTTTCAACCAAAAAGATTAATTTTCAACACAAGAAGATTAATTTTCAATAAAATAGATGAATTTTCAATCGAATTTCGAATTTTTAAACAAATTTCCATACTAATAGTTGAATTTTCAACCAAAAAAAGTAATTTTCAACCAAAAAGGTGAATTAGCCGCCAAGAAGATTATTATTCCACCACAAAAGACAAAGTTTTAACTGAAGAAGATAAATGTTAAACCAAACATGGAATAGTAAAATTTTCAGTCGAAAAAATTCATTTTCGACAAAAAAGAATAAATTTTCAACAATATAGATCGATGTTCATAAAATAGTTAAATTGTCAACCAAAGTAATGAATTTTCAACCAAAAAAATTCATTTTCAACCAAAGAAGGTTCATTTTTAACAAAATACATGCATTTTCAACCAGATTTTTAATTTTTAAAAGAATTTTCAACCTAATAGTTACATTTTCCACCAAAGAAATGAATTTTCAACCATGAAGACTAAATGTAGATAAAAAAAGCTCGACAAAACATGGAATAGTTCAATTTTCTGTAAAAAAAAAACTAGTTTTCAATAATAAAAAAAACAATTAATTTTTAATCAAAGAAATGAATTTTCAACCAAAAAGAGTCATTTTCAATCTTATAGTTAAATTTTTCACCGAAGAAATGAATTTTCGACCAAAAATATGAATTAGTCACTGAAATGTATTATATTAAAAATGGATCTTTTTTTGATAGAAAATTAATCTTTTTAGTTGAAAATTCATTTCTTGGGTTGAAAATTAGTTTCTTAACATTTTAAATTAGCGTTTTGTCACTGAAAATTTATCTATTAGGTTGAAAATTCCTTTAAAAATGCAAAATTCGGTTGAAAATTCATGTATTTTATTACAAGTTTATCTTTTGTATAAAATGTAATGTTTTTAATTAAAAATTCATTTCTTTGATTAAAAATTAGTTTTTTCATTGAAAATTAATTTTGTTGTTTTTGAAAATTCATCTGTTTGAAAATTTAACTGTTTCATTGAAAATTGATCTATTTTGTTGAAAATTGGTCTTTTTGGCAGGAAACTCATTTTTGGGTGGAAAATTCAACTATTTGGTTAAAAATTCATATTTTTTGTTGAAGATTCATCAATTTAGTTAAAAACTCATTTCTTTGGTAACAAATTTAACTATTTTGTTAAATATTATTTTTTTTGTTGAAAATAAATTTTGTTGACAAAAAATTTGCTTATTTTGTTAAAAAATCTTATTTTTTGAGTTGAAAATTCAATTATTCTGTTAGAAAATGCATATTTTTGGGTTGTAAATTCAACTTTTTAGTAAAAAAATTCGTAATTCTGACTTTTTCTTTATTGAGTGAAAAATCTTTTTTGGTTTAAAACTCAATTATTTTGCTTAAAATTCCTCTTTTTGGTTTGAAAATTAATCTACTGTTGTTGAGAATTCTAATAATTTGTTGAATATTCGTATTTTTTTTTATTTAATTCAATTATTTTTCATTGAAAATTTAAATATTTTTTGGTGGACATATCAACTATTACAATTTTCGTTGAGAATTCATTTTTTTATATCGAAGATTCATCACTTTGGTTGAAAATTAAACTATTTTGTTGAAAATTCCCTTTTTCTTGGTTAAAAATTAATTACTTAAACTGAAGATATAATCCTATCATTTTTGGTTAAAAATTGATCTTTTTGAGTTGAAAACTCAACTAATTCGCTGAAAATTCAGGTATGTTACGTATGTCTTACGTAATTTGTGGATAACCCGTTTTAAAATTATGTGTGACTGCAGTCAGCAAAAGTGTTCAAAATATATTTAGAACCTAAAATTTTCGTTACATTAGCATTAATTGGTCAGGGAAAAGTCAGAGAAAGTTAGGGAATTTCGAAATTCAGATTCAGAACTCAAATTTGATTATTCGATATCGTTAAATTTGGATTTTGAAATATTTGGTTCATTTCATTTTCCTACCAAAAGACTGACATTAATCGTAATCCTACTGATTAAATGGTAAATAAAGTATTCAAAATGTTCAGCATTTTTAAGCTTCGAAAATGTCAAAATAACGAGCGTTTACAAATTTTAGGTTTTGGTAAGTAAATTAATTTACAGAACTCATTAATTAAACAATGTAATGAGCAGGTTTAAAATTATACTTCGAAGTTTTAAGCGTTTTTTTTAATAACGAACATCAAACTTCAACTTAGTTGTAACCAAATGATGACTCGGGGGGGGGGGGGGGGCAACCTTAGTCCACCAAAACTTTTTGAGAAAATGGAAATTTTAATTTTAAGCACTTAAAACATATTGAAAAAATGAATAATAAATTATGAAAAAAATGTATCGTTCGTATTGTCTATTTCAGACTAGTGCTTTATGGAAAAATATTTCAATACCAAATTTAAATGTCATTAAATCACAATTAATTGAAATTTCTCAGCGCAAGTGGACATAAGTCGTTTTTCTCCCTGGGTCTTCAAATACCAAACCTCAAAACAGCAATTTTTGACACATTTTTATCTCTTCAAGAGATATTCATCTCCGAAAATATGGAAAACATCTAAAGTGTCGATTTTAAAGTGAAATTTGTCATATCACAGGATCAAAAAGTAAAAATGAGGTCCAAATTCGTATTAAAGAAGGCAAAATTAACCTTAGAGGGAAAGTTTTTGTTTTCAATAATAATTATTTCAATTTAAATCATACAATTGAAATATTGAAAAATAGTAATTTTGATTTGAAATTTTGATTGATATTTTACAATAAAGTTACTTTTACTCATGTAAGATGCAAATTTTAATTCTGCTGAGTATGTCTGTCTTTGGTTAAATAATAAAATTTTACATCAATAAATCTTAAATTTTTGTCAGTTTTATTATGCATAAAAATATGACATTCTTTGACAATGCCCTTCAACTAAAATTCAATGCTTAATTATGTGTGGGAATTTGGCAAAACATTCTTTCCTTCGAGGTTTTTAAATTACCCAAACGGCATTGAGGAAAAGCGACAAAAATGCTTTCGAGATTTTCGCGACAGATCCTTTCTTTAGAAAAGGATTGCAAGTAAATAAAAACAGTTTTCCCGTTAAAATAAAGAAGCTTCTGTAAATCATATGCTACAACGTTTTCAAATCATACAAGATTTTCTGTAAAACCATACAAACATGTTTGAAAATGAACGAATTTTTTTAAAAAGAAAGAGTTCCAGTTTTGTAAATGTTTCAATTTAATAATTTATAAATTTATGAGTATAACTTGAAAGCGAGCTTAAACTCTCTCAAGAAGGAAAGACCTTATTTTTTATTATTCAAATTTCAGAGCCGTAATGATTGAGAATGAAGACGGGGTTATAAAGCGAATAAGTGCCGTGAATAACGCACAAAGGGAAAGCATTGCAAAAACTCTCCTGACGAAAACCGCAAAGTCGAACAAATTTTTTGACGGGATCAAAATAGTCCATCGTCATTTGAAAAATGGGGACATGATGCTCTTAAATCGGCAGCCAACTTTACATAAACCTAGTATAATGGCGCACAGAGCTAGAATTCTCAAATCGGAAAAAACTCTTCGACTCCATTATGCAAATTGCAAAGCTTACAATGCTGATTTCGACGGGGATGAAATGAACGCCCACTTTCCTCAGAATGAAATTGCTAAGGCGGAAGCACGACTCCTTGGTAAATTTTTATGGAGGGATTGACCACTCGAATTTTAAGTGTACATCACATTTCAAATAATTCAGAAAGATTTCAAAAATGTGCAAAATATTTCATAAAGATTTGTAAGGTTTTGAAGAGGAAAAATTATTTTAAATACAATTAAAATGGGTACTACATTGAATTCAATGTGAACCGCTTTAAATTCCTGACATTTCATGTAAAAATATTGCATTTTCAGCAAAATAGGTACATTGTTAATCAAATAATTGAATTTGGAACCAAAAAGATGAATATTAAACCCAGAAGATTAATTTTCTTACAAAAAAGACGAATTTTTAATCAACCTGTTGAATTATCGACTAAAAAAGATTAATTTACAACCAAAAATGGAATAGTAAAATTTTCAATTAAAAAAATGAATAGGTTATTTTTTTTTGATGTTATGCTTGGCTCTAGGATCCAAAAATAAAATTCTCGCAAAGATAAAAAATGAATTTTCAACAATGTAGTAATAAAAAGCAGTTAAATTCAACCAGAAACGGTGAATTTTCAACAAAATAACCGAATTTTCAACCAAAACTGATTAATTTTCAACCAAATAGTAGAATTTTCAACTAAAAAGGGGAAACTAAAGAAATAGAATAGTTCAATTTTTAGTTAAAAAATTGATTATCAACAAAAAAAAAACCTAATTTTTGATGAAACTAGTTAAATTCTCAGCCAAAGAGATGAATTTTCAACTAAAATAATGAAACTTCAATCAACAAAATTAATTTTTAACAGAGTAGTTCAACCAAGTAGTTGAATTTTTAGTGAAAAAAGATTAATTCTCAATAAAAAATGTAATAGTTGATATTTAAATAAAAAAATGTAATTTTTAATTAAAAACAGTTGAATTCAACAACGAAAGAGTTTGGTTGAAAATTTCTATTTCTTTTTGGGAAAATTAATTTTTTTAAACTGTAAATTAAACTATTCCGTTTTTGGTAGAAAGTGGATCTTTTTTCATTCAAAATTCAACTATTTCGTTGAAAATTCATGTCTTTTGTTGATTTTTTCTTCTTTTTTTTTTGTGGAAAATTAATCTTCTTGTCCGGAAATTTATCTTTTTGGTTGCAAATTCAAGAATTCCGGTTAAATATTCATAATTTTGTTTGAAAATACATATTTTTCGTTGAAAATAAAACTGTTTTATTGAAAGTTAAACTATTTGGTTAAAAATACGTGACATTGGTTGAAAATTTCTTTTTCTTTTTTGGAAAATTAATTTTTTTAACTGAATATTTAAGAATTCAAGTTTTGGTTGGCAATTTATCTTTTTTAATTGAAAATTAAGGTATTTTGTTGAAAATTCATATTTTTTTGGTAGAAATGAATCTTAATGGTTGAAAATACAACTATTCCAGGTGAAGATTCATCATTTTAGTCGAAAGTTCGTCGGTTTGGTTGGAAAATAATTTTTTTATTAAAAATTTAACTATTCCATTTGTGGTTGAAAATTGGTCATTTTTAATTCAACTATTTCGTTCAAAATTCAAGTCTTTTGTTGAAAAATCGTTTTTTTGGTGGAAAATTAATCTTCTGGTTTGGTGGAAAATTCAAGAATTCCAGCTAAATATTTATCATTTTATTTGAAAATTCATATTGTTTGTTGAAAATAAAGCTACTTTCTTGAAATTAAAATCTTTTGTTAAAAATTAATCACTTTGCTTGAAAATTTCTTTTTTGGAAAATAAATTTTTTTAACTGAAATTTACCTATTCAGTTTTTGGTTGACAATTTATCTTGTTTAATTGAAAATTCATTAATTTCTTTGAAAATTCATCTTTTTTGGTGGAAATTAATCATCTTGGACGAAAATACATCTATTCTAGTTGAAGATTCATAATTTTAGTTGAAAATTCGAAGTTTTGATTGAAAAATAATGTTTTCAATTGAAAATTGAACTCTTCCACTTTTGGTTGAAAATTGATCTTATTTCAATAAAAATTCATCTTTTTGGTTGAAAATTCAAGAATTCCGAGTAAATGTTCAGAATTTTATTTGAAAATTCACATTTTTTCGTTGAAAATGCAACTGCTTGGTCGAAAGTTTAACTCTTTTGTTAAAAATACATCACTTTGGTAGAACATTTCTTTTTCTTTTTTGGAAAATTAATTTTTTCAACTAAAAATTAAACTATTTCACATTTGGTTGAAAACTGATCTTTTTCACTTCAAAAGTTAGCTATTTGGTCGATGATATTTTTTTAGTTAAAAATTCAACTATTTGGTTGAGAATTCATGTATTGTTGAAAAATTGTCTTTTGGTAGAAAATTTATATGCAAAATATGCATTTAATTTTAAGTATAAGAAGATGAAATAAAAATTTCTTTTAATTATTATTCAAATTCATTGATTTTATAGACAAATTTAAGAAATGTTTAATTATGTTCTTAGTATTAGGTAATTATTTAATTAATCGATAGTGCTTGTATAATATATAATAATCTTGTCTTAAAAAATTCTAAATATTTGAATAGCTCCGTACTATAAAAAATGTATTATACCTGAAAAAAATTTGAGATACCTGGAAGAAACCTGGAATTGTCAGGGAATTTTTTCCGGGATTTCAGTAGACACCCTGATAGATCTTGAATTTTTTATATTTTTTATTGCATGTTCTAATATCATTGTTAACGTTTCAGCAAACGCTTCAAACCAGTATTTGGTGCCAAAGGATGGAACACCTCTCAGTGGTTTAATTCAAGATCACATCATTTCGGGTGTGAGATTGACGATGCGAGGAAAATTCTTTGAAAAGTAAATTTTGAGATTAAATTTAATCATTTGTGACATTGAATTTACTATTTTTTGTATTGAATTTCAGAGAGGAATATCACCGATTGATTTATTCGGCGCTGTGGGCCGTACCAGGAGATTTGGACCTTCTTCCCGCGGCAATCGTAAAACCGAAAGAACTCTGGTCAGGGAAGCAAGTTCTTTCAACTGTAATTATCAACCTGATTCCAAAAGGTCGAGCCAAGATCAATTTGACTGGTAGTGCGAAAATTGGAATTAAGGAGTGGACGATTTCCAAGCCCAGAAAACCAAAATGTGGAACTCCACTTGAAAATCCGAAAACGATGTCTGAGGCGGAAGTTATTATTCGAAATGGGGAATTGCTTTGTGGTGTCTTGGACAAAGCTCACTATGGTGCAACAACTTTTGGTCTCATCCATTGCGTTTACGAGGTGAAAATGAGAAGAATAAATTCGAGCCATTTCGAATTGAATTTTTTAGGTTTTAAAGGTTCTGAATATTGAAATTTATCTATTTTTTGACAGCTCTACGGCGGAAATTGTTCGACAAAAATGTTAAGTGCGTTTGGAAAACTTTTTCAAACATACTTATTGTACCTGGGATTCACTTTGGGAGTTGAGGATATTTTAGTGACTGTGGAGGCTGACAAAAAACGAAGAGAATTAATGAAAAAATGTCGAAAGGTAAAAAATGCTTTTAAATTAATTTTTTTTAAATTTATTGAAGACCTTCCATGAAATACTTCAAAATTGCTTGAAATTCTTTCAAAGTTTTAGAATAATTTAAAAATCCCAAGAAATCGTGAAAATTCCTTGAAATCTCTTCATTTAATTTAAATTCTTTGAAATATTTTGGAAATTCTTTGATATATTTTAAATCGTGTGAAATATTTTAATTTTTTTTTCTTCTTTATTTATAATCGAACAGCCAAAAATCCCGTGCAACAATCTTTGAATCCCTTTGAAACTTTTTATTACTTTTAAAATAACTTGAAATTTTCATAGTATTTCTTAATCTTTGAAAATATTTGAAATCTTTTACGGATTTTTTTTTCAAACTCAAACTTGAGAAACCTAAGAAAATTATATAACCTTAAAATAAATAAATAAAGAAAATTAAAAAATAGTCATTCGAAATTTTTGTTTTGTATGAAAAATGATTTTTTTCTTTAAATTATAATTTGCATACATTTTTTTTTATTGTAGACTGAAAAATATTTTTTGGTTGTAAATTCAACAATTTTGATGAAAATTCGTCCTTTTCGTTTGAAAATTCTTCTATTTTGGTAGAAATTTCATCTTTTTTTAATTAAAATTGCAAACGATTGGTTTAAAATAAAAATCTTTTTTTGCTGAGGATTCAACAATTTTGTTGAAAATTCGACTTTTTTTATGAATTCAAACCTTTTTCATTACAAATAAAAAATATTTTTTATTTGATCAAATGTTATATTTTTCGTTGAGGATTCATCTTTTTTGTTGAAAATTCAATTATTTGGTTAAAAGTTAAACTACTTCGTTAAAAATTCACTTGTTTTGTTAAAGATTCATCATTTTTTGGTTCAAAATTCATTTCTTTGTTTGAAAATTTAACCATTTTATTGAAAATTTATCTTTTTTGGTAGGAAATTAATTTTTTTGGTTGAACAAGCATTTTTTCGGTTGAGAATTCAACTATTTTGTTGAATTTTTAAATGAATTTAACTGTTTTAAATTTAAAATAAATATTTTTTTGATGGAACTATCACACAACTTCTCTATATGTGGTGTACCATCATAGCCAAAAATTTTCTCTTAGGTCTGACAGGAAATTAATTAATAAAAAATTATACCGGCATAATTATCTAATTTTTGAATTTCTTCGACGTAAATAAGCTACATTTTATACATTTAAGGGTTAATAGAACTTATTTCACTCAAACAGTATTATTTTCCGGCATAGACTTAGGATATTAACTATTTGAAGATAGTATGCGCGACCGTACCTCCTTAATAAAAAAAATATTGAATTTCAATTACCCATAATTTTGGAACAATTTTAAGTTATATGCTCGCGTTTTTAATTGAAAATCGCTTAGGTATGTTAAATTTGGTCTATTATAGCTTTTCTGATAAGTAGGATATTACCAGGATCTTACTTTATATAATTTATATAATTATATAATTTTTATATATAATTATTTAATTAATTTATATATAATTGGTTATTTCAGAGTTTTTCGTTGGAAATTGGAATTTTTTATAAAAAATGCAACGGTTTAATTGTCTATGTATTTTACAAAAATATTATACATTAATTTTGAAGTTGGAATATCAATTTTCATCAGTTATCAAAAATATTGTCCTTGTTTTTCTATTATGTTAGATAGTAGATATACTATAAAATTTAAATAATTTATAATAATATTAATTCTCTTTTCTGTCTGAAAAAGTGGTTTAACGAAATATATCGCAAAACTCGCAATCATTTTTGTTGAAAACTTGATTGGCTTTTCATTGCATGAAGTTATTTTTTATCTTAAATTTGAAATTTTCAAAATTAAATCTAAAAATAATCCCTTTTAATAAGAAAAATCATAGAAAGCCTTATGTGAATTGAGAAACGTTTGTGCTGTTTAAGTACACTTATACGTTTAAATTAAAGCTTTCAAATTGTCTAATAAATTATTGAAAATATTTAATAAATTATACATGATTTATATCAGTGCTTTTTGCTGTAAATTAGTATTTTCAGGAAAGAATTTGTATCTAAAATTATAAAATTTCGAGTACTTGACATTTCTAAAAAATTTAGGTTGTGTTAGTTTTTTCACCAGAAAATTTTAAAATAAGAATCATCATTAAGATTCACAATTTTTAATAATTTTAGATTATTTTAGCGCATTAAACCGGAGATGGGTATTTTTATTCTTAAATTATTACATTTCAAGGTTCATAATTTTTGAAGAATTTTAGGTTACACTGGCGTTTCACATAAAACATTAGTATATTTTCAAATAAAAATCATTATAATTTTAACAAGATTAAGAATCTTTGAACAATTTTGCATTATGATAGTGTTTTTCGTCGGAAATTCGTATTTTCATTTATTTTTAAAAAATGAGATTTCAAGGAAGATTCACCACTTTTAACAATTTTTGGTTATGTTGGAGTTTTACCAGAAGACGGCATTTTTAGCATTTTTAGTAAAAAACCATTAGATTTCAGAAAAGTAAAAAAAAATGTTGTACAATTTAGGTTAAGCTAGCGGTTTTCAATATAGATTTAAAAAAAGATTTACAATTTTTGAACAGTTTCAAGATATAATAACGTTTTTCACACGAAATTGTGTTTTTTTTTAAACAAACATCATTAAATTTCGTAGAAGATTTACATTTCTAAACAATTTTATTGTATGTTATGTTACTTTCTTTAATTAATATATTTTTAAATACAAAATTAGATTTCAAAGAATATTTACAATTTTTCAGCAAATTCGGGTTATGTTGGTGTATTTCACCCGACATTGGTAGTTTTAAACAAAAATAATTAAATGTAAATCCAATGATTTTGATTAAAAATAATAGAATTTACATGCCTAAACAATTTCGGATTCTCTTAGTGTTTTTCGTGGGCAATATACATTTTTATTACAAAATCATTACATTTCAAAGAAGATTCATAAATTTTTTTGTTTTAATTTGTAACAGAAATTTTTTTAGTTACCTTGGCGTTTTTAATCGAAAATTTGTATTATTAAATAAAAATCATTATAATTTGAACAAGATTTAGAATCTTTGAACAATTTTGAATTATGTTAGTATTTTTCGTCGGAAATTCATATTTTCATTTATTTTTCAAAAATTATATTTCAAAGAAGATTCACAACTTTTCAACAGTTCTAGACTATGTGGGAGTTTTCTAACAGAAAGCGGTATTTTTAGTAAAAAATCATTGGATTTCAAAAAAAAAAAGAATAAGTTTTTTGTACAATTGTAGGTTAAGCAAGCGGCTTTCAATATAGGTTTCAAACATAAAATTGATTATTTTAAACAAAAACCTTTAAATTTCAGAGATGATTTACAATTTGCAACAATTGATTCTTACGTTATGTTATTGTTTTTCGTCAGTATTTTTTCTTAAATTAGATTTTAAAAAATAGTTACAATTTTTAACAACTTTAGGTTATTTTGAAGTGGTTAACCTGAAATCGGTACAATTTTAAGTTGCGTTGGCATTTTTAATCGAAAATTGGTATTATTAAATAAAAATCATTATAATTTGAACAAGATTTAGAATCTTTTTACAATTTTGAATTATGTTATTATTATATCAATTAAAAAAAAAGAAGAAAATTGTAAATTAAATTTATAACTTTCTACATTCAACTTCCAATTTTCTTCAATTTTCAACAATTTGAAATTTAATCATTGAAAATTAAACTGTTGAAAACTGAAGAAAAAGGCGAATTTTGTACAAATAACAAGTGTGAAAAATGTAATATTTACATAACTTCACATGAGAAATTAATAAATAAATATTTCAATCCACAAAAAAAGTTGAAAAAAGTCGATTTTTTCGAAAAATATATAATAATAAAAGTATAATTTTTTGTTACGTTTTGTTAGTGTTTTACATCTAACATTATTATGTTTGACAATAATGCAACGGTTTGATTGTCTATTTATTGCACAAAAATATTATATATTAATTCTGAAGTTAAGATATCAATTTTCATCAATTATCAAAAATCTCGTTCTTGCATATCTTTTTTATTATTTTAGATAATAGATATTATAACATTACAACCAATTTGTTTTATTATTAATTTTTTATTTGAATTTAAAAATTACAGGAGACAAAAAGAATACTAAAACCGCGCGTGTATGTTTTCTAATAATTTAAAAATTGCGTGAGAAAAAAAAATCGCGCTCGCAGCGCGCGTGTTTGTTTTCTAGTCTTTTAAAATTCCTCAAAATCGCTTGAAATCCTTTGAAATATTAATATCCACTATATCAAAAGTCGCCAGGTCAACCTCTTGTCTCTTTAATAATTGGGGAATTAATTTATAATGTTTTTTACAGATTGGAGAAGAAATACAAAAATCCATTCTTGAACTTCCCGAGGACACTCCAATGAACGAAGTGACCGAAAAAATGGAAGAAGAACACGCAACGAATCCAAAGTTTAGAGCACTAGTTGATCGAAAATATAAAACATCCTTGGATGAATTCACAAACGACATTAATAAGGTTTGCTTGCCGGCCGGTTTGATACAAAAATTCCCGGACAATAATCTCCAGTTGATGGTTCAATCAGGAGCTAAAGGATCGTCTGTAAATACTATGCAGATTTCTTGCCTCTTGGGACAAATAGAATTGGAAGGAAAAAGGCCACCTTTGATGATCAGCGGAAGAAGTTTGCCATGTTTCCCACCTTTCGATCCCACTCCAAGAGCTGGAGGTTTTATTGACGGAAGATTTATGACTGGGATCGAACCTCCTGAATTTTTCTTCCATTGTATGGCCGGAAGAGAAGGACTGATTGATACGGCTGTAAAAACTAGTCGATCCGGATATCTTCAACGATGTGTCATTAAGCATTTGGAGGGAGTTTCAGTGGAATATGACTTAACGGCGAGTAAAAATAAATAAATATAATTAATAATCATTTACTCAGTAATCTTTCGAGATTAAAAAGAAAAAAATTTTCACGACATCTCGTCCGAAAGTTTGTTCTCCTTTTTTGACTCTCTTTGACAGATCAAGACGTTAAATTTATTTCCATCAACTGGTCAATTTTTGATTCCGTAATAATAATTATTACAAATATTTATCAGAGAAAAAAGGTCCTCTTAGCTCCGGTGAGAATCGAACACTATGTAGATTGATTTCCGGTCTCTTTGAGAGAGTTTTAGTGGCCTTAGGTCTGGTGAGTGGAACTCCCCTTGCTGTAAAAGCTATTCAACCTATCTGGCCATGGCTATTAGTGGTTGAAAATTTATCTTTTATAATTGAAAATTCAGTTCTTTTGTTGAAAATTCGTCTTTTTTGGTAGAAAATTAATCTTCTTGGTTAAAAATTAATCGTTTTACTTGAAAATTCAATATTTTGGTTGATATTTTTTCTCTCTTGGCCGAAAAATCTATTTTAGTTGAAATGTCGTCTGTTTTGATTAAATTGAATTGTTTTTAATTTTAAATTAGATTATTTTTTGTTTGAAATATCAAATATTTCATTTTTCGTTGAGGATTCATCTTTTTTGGTTGAAAATTTAACTATTTTATTGAAAAATATTTTTTTTATTGAAAATTGATATTTTAATTGAAAGCTTAACTATTTTGTTGAAAATGGTTAAAAATTAAGTTGAAAAATCTTGCATTTGGTTGAAAACTATTTTCTTCAACTGAAAATTTAACTATTAAATTTTTTGTTGAAAATTGATCTTTTTTAATTGAAAATTCATGTCTTTTGTTTCAAATTGCGACTTTTTTTAATATAAAATTAATCTTCTTGGTTGAAAAATCATCTTTTTAGTTGAAACTCAAACTATTTTTGTGTAGAATTCATTTTTTCGTTGTTAAAAATCCAACTGTTTGGTTGAAAATGAATTTGTCTTGGTTAAAAATAATTTTTATTTGGTTGAGGATTAAATTATTTTGTTGGAAATTCGTATTTTTTGGTTGAATGTAACTGTTTTTGATTTAAAGTAAAAAAATTTCTTGGTTCAAATACCAAATATAACATTTTTCGTTGACTTTTTTTAATGAAAATTTAAATATTCAATTTTTGTTCGAAAATTGATCTTTTTTGGATGAAAATTCATGTACTTTGTTCAAAAATGGTCTTTTTTAGTAAGAAATTGATTTTATTGGTTAAAAATTTATCTCTTTAGTTAAAAATTTAACTAAATTGATAAATTTGTTTGTTTAAAGTAATTTTTGAAACTGAAAATTCAACTATTCAATTTTTGTTCGAAAATTGATCTTTTTTAGATGAAAATTCATGTATTTTGTTCAAAATAGGTCATTTTTCGTAGAAAGTTAATTTTCTTGGTTAAAAAGTCATCTCTTTAGTTAAAAATTTAAGTATATTGTTGCATTTTTTTTAAATTAATTTTTAAACTGAAAATTGAACTATTCCAGTTGAATATTCCATTGTTTTAGTGGAAAACTTGTTTCTTTGGTTGAAAATAAATTTTTTATACTGAAAATTGAACTATTCCAGTTGAAGATTCCATCATTTTAGTTGAAAACTTGCCTGTTTGGTTGAAAATTATTTTTTAACTGAAAATTTAACTATTCAATTTTTGTTTGAAAATTGACCTTTTTTAAATGAAAATTTATCTTTTTTGATGGTTAAAAATGCAACTGTTTGGTTGAAAATGAATTTGTTTTGATTGAGGAATAAATTATTTTGTTGAAAATTCTTATTTTTTGGTTGAATTCAACTGTTTTTATTTAAATTAAAATCCCTTTTTGGTTCATATATCAACTATTACATTTTTCGTTGAGAATTAACCTTTTTTTGGTTGAATTCAGCTGTGTTCAAAACTACTTTTTTTTGTTTCAAATATCAACTATTACATTTTTCTATCAGAATTCATCTTTTTGATCGAAAATTCCATTCCTTGGATGAAAAATGGGCTCCTTTGTTAAAGATGCACTTTTGTTGTTGAAGATTTATCATTTTAGTTCAGAGTTCATCTGTTTGGTTGAAAATTTAACTATATGGTTACATTTTTGTCTTATTTTTAATTAATTGTTCTAACTGAAAAATTAACTAATCCAGTTAAATATTCTATCATTTTTGTTGAAAATTCATCTTTTCGGTTGAATACTAATTTTTTCAACTTAAAACTTAACTATTCAATTTTTAGTTCAAAATTGATTATTTTTATTTGAAAATTCGTCTTCTTTTTGGTAGAAAATTAATCTTTTTAGTTGTACATTCAATTATTTTGGTATAAAATCAATCTTTTTTGGTTAAAAATGCTATACTGTTTGTTTGAAAATGATATTTTTTTTTATTAAAGATTCATCATTTTTGTTAAAAATGCATCTCTTTGGTTGAAAATTTAAGTACATTGTTGACATTTTTTTCTTAAATTAAATTAATTAACGATACAATTTTTTATCTGTTTTATATGAAAATTCCTGTATTTTGTTGAAAATTCGTCTTTTTAATAAAAAATTACCCTTCCTGGTTGAAGATTTACCTTTTTAGTTAAAAATTCAACTATTTCTGTTAAAGATTCATCATTTCCGTTGAAAATACATCTTTTTGGTTTAAAATTTAAGTATTCCAATTTGAAATTCATCATTTTAGTTGAAAATTCATCTCTTTGGTTGAAAATTTAACTATATTGCTAAAATTTTGTTTCTTTTTTAAAATTAACTCTTCTTACTAAAAATGTAACTAATCCAGTTGAATATTCCATAATTATAGTTGAAAATATTTCTCTTTGGCTGAAGATTAATTTTTTATCTGAAAATTTTAATTATTCCATTTTTGTTTAAAAATTAATTTTTTATATGAAAATTCATGTATTTTGTTGAAAATTCGTCTTTTTTGGTAGAAAATTAACCTTCCTGGTTGAAAATGTATCTTTTCGGTTGAAAATTCAACTATTCGAATTAAAGATTCATCATTTCATTTGAAAATTCATCTTTTTGGTTTAAAATTTAACTATTCCAGTTGGAAATTCATCATTTCAGTTAAAAATTTGTCTCTTTGGTTGAAAATTAATTTTTTTACTGAAAATTTAACTATTCATTTTTTTAAATGCATCTTTTTTATATGAAAATTCATGTACTTTGTTAAAAATTTGTATTTTTGGTTGCAAATTCATCTTTTTGGTTGAAAATTCAACTATTCCAGTTAAAGATTCATCATTTTAGTTGAAAATTCATCACTGTTTAAAAATTCAACTATTTGGTTGAAAATTCGTTTTCATTTTTGGTTCAAAATTAATATTTTTAACTGAAAATTGAACTTCCATTTTTGGTTAAAAATTGCTCTTTTACAGTTAAAAATTCAACGATTTGCATAAAAATGGATCTCTTTTAATTTAAAATTCAACTATGTGGTTGAAAATTCATATGTTTTATTGAAAATTTGTCTTTTTGAGTAGAAAATTAATAGTTTTAGTTGGAATTTCAACTATTTGGTTAACAAGTCATCTATTTTGTTGAAAATGCAATATTTTTACTTGATATGTTAGGAATTGGAACCGTTTTTAATTGAATTAAAAATATTATTCACATTAGCTTTACTTCAAAGAATATATTTGCTAATTTTCTTGAAAAATTTGTTTATTTCTCCTGTTTTACAGGGTTTCTACTGGCCTGGAAAAAATCTTGAGATACCCGGGGAAAAACCCTAGAATTGTCAGGAATTCTTTTCCAGGATTTGAGTAGACACCCTGGCATGATTTATTTCCGACAATTTTTTAATTAATTCTCTCAAAGAAACGATGTTCTCAGAGCGAGGAATGACAAAAATATGCATTATTTATTAAATTTATTTATAACAAACTTTCATTTTAAAAAACCACCGAAATCTGATCAAAATTGTAAGTTCTAGACTAATTTTCTCGAAAAAGCTGCGTTTCTTCCATCTACTATTGAACCATAATATTATTATTCACAGGTGAGAGACACAGATGGAAGCCTAATTCAATTTTACTACGGAGAGGACGGCCTCGACATTCCTGGTTCTAGATTTTTAAATATAGATCAATTGAGATTCCTCGTCGAAAACAAAAATGCAATAATCGACGAGGATCTCCTAAATCAACTGAAAGCCGAATCCTCCGAGCGAAAGATAACAAAACAGCAGAAGAAGATTAAAAAATGGGAAAGCAAAAATGGTCCATCTCTGCAGAAGAGACGAACTAGTCCCTTCACGGCTTTCTCTGTAGATAATTTGAACCCTGACAATCCAAAACGACACCAAATCGCTCCCCACTGCGGAAGGACGAAAGCCTCCATCTCGTTAATGAAAAAGTGGTTGAAAAGTGATGAGACTGTGAGAAAATCGTATCAAGATAAAACTGCAAGGTGTCCTGATCCGCTGATTTCGGAATACAGACAGGACTTGGAATTCGGAGTGTTGAGTGAAAAATTGGAGAAATTGATTGCCGATTATTTGGAGAAGAGGAAGGATGGAGAGGCTGTTAATAAAAATGATTTAAAGGATTTAATCGCTTTTAAAGTTATGAAAACTTTTGCGCCTCCTGGTGAACCGGTTGGATTATTAGCTGCTCAATCGATTGGAGAACCTTCGACTCAGATGACACTGAATACTTTCCATTTTGCTGGTCGTGGAGAAATGAACGTGACTTTGGGTATTCCGAGATTGACGGAAATTATTATGAGGGCGTCGAGAAACATTCAGACGCCGAGTATGGAAATTCCTTTCAGAAAGCATATCCCGAAATTTGAAAAACGAGTCGAAGAGGTGAGTTTTTTTGGGATATTTTCATAATCCAGTTTTTCAAATTGGCATATTTAAGTTCTAGTCTCTTGTAAATTGAAATTCTTTATTTGTTTGAAAAGGATTTTTGATTTGAACTATTCATAAGTAGGAACACTTTTAAACCTCTAATTTGATATTTTTATTGTTGATAGAAGATAAATGCTTTTATTCAGAATTTTTCATTCATGAAGCCGTTTAGATTTAAATATTGTTCACTTTTAAATGTTTAAATTTTTTAAATCTTCAATTATAGGTTTTACAATTTTGAAAAATATGTGTACATTTACAATTAGTGTTGAACTAGCAATATTATATGCCTGCTACAGCGCGCGGGAAACATTGCATTGTCAATTAATAATAAACAAATATAAAACAAGATTACTATGATTCCAATTTAAAAATTGTACAGTTTATTCACTGAAAAAAATAATTTGAGAGGCATGGTTTCATTTTTCCAGCAAATTCTGTATTTTTTACAGATTAATGTAGGAAGGGTCTTGGAAAATAAGAATGATTTTTCATTCTTCTGATTTTCTGGAAACACTTTCAATTTCTTTCAAATCCCTTGAAATTCTTTTAACTTCCTTGAAATCTTCTTAATTCCTCCGAATTCTCAGATATATCTGGATTCGTCTAAATTCTCTGAATTCCTTGAATTTATAGAATTTCCAGAATATTGAGAACTCCAAGAAATCCAAGGACTTAAAAAAATGCAAAGAATTAAAAGGAATTCAAGAAATTCTATGAATTCAAAGAATTCAGAAGATTTTAAGGAATTATGGGTGTTTAAAGAATTCCTGAAATTTTAGAAATTTAGAAATATTCATGGAATTCAGAATGTTCAGGGAATTCGGAGAAATCAAGGATTTTACAGAATTCAAGGAATTCTAAACATAAAACTCTTAATTAAAAAGAAAGAAATGAAATTTTTTTATTTTATTCAAGAAAGATAAGCGTTTTTTATTTTAAAAGCTATACATTTGATATTGTACCCTTTTTGAGCAATTCAAATTAAACAATTTGCAATTTGAAACGCTTTGAATTGGAAAATGGTCCATTTTTAAGTTGTAAATTTTTTTTTTTCTAAATTCAATATCGTTTAATGTTATTTAATGTTAAATAATAGTAAAATAATATTAATATTAATTAATAGTGTAGTTTATTATCGAAGTCAAACCAAATTATTGAACTAATCATTGGTTTTTATTTTTTTTTTCAAATATAAAATATTATTTTCAAACGATACTATTTGGAACGACTTAAAAATGAAACCAGACTATTTTCAATGTTTCAATATATGTTTTCAGTTCAAGATTGTTTAATTTCAAACGATTCCAGTTTTAAATAATTTTCATGATGAAAGTTTCGAGCTGAAATCTGATCAACATGATTTTAAAAATTTTAATTTACAGTATTACAGGATTTAAAAGGGGGAAGGGCATACGAATTTGATAATATTTGAAATCATTCTGACTTTTTTATATAACAAATTAATATGGTTAAAGACTCCACTCATGCTTGAAATTAAAAAATTGTAGTTGTAGATTTAAGCAATTGCATTATTTTTACGGTAACTAATATCAGAAGTCGAAAAGGTTAAAGGCTTCTTCTTTATTCCAAGTATTTTAAATAATGAAAAAATGAAAAACGTATTATCTGAAAAAGAATACATATTAAAGAAACATAGTAAGTAAAACGTCAAATATATTTATTTCGAAAACATTAGTTTCCAATTATTAATTTCATTTTTTTGTATAATTTCGAAGATTTAAAAATAATCCCAAAGAATTTTGTATGTTATAAATTGCACATTATTTCCTTTTACACGTGTGTGTTTTTAAACTTTAAACAATAAAAAGAAGCAATTGAACAAAACAGAAATTCAAAAATAAAAGTATCTCAGCAAACCAACTTTATGCTGCGAACGAACGAAGATTATTTATTTTTAATTTTATACCTTTTGATTTAAAAAAGATCAAATATTGATGCATCCAATGTGTAGCTTTAATAATTATATTTGAACATATTAAGAAATAATTGAATCTGGAATATTTTTACTTTCACATTATTCATACATTAAAGCTTTCTATTAGAAATAAAATTGTGTCTATTAATCTGAAAAGATTTACAGTTTACACATAAATTCGAAATGTTTTAATTTTTTTAGCACATTAAATTTAAATTATTAGGAAAAAAATTATCAACGCAGTACATTTGTAACCTTTTCATAATTTTATGAGTAAAATGAGTTTCGAGTCAATCTAAAGAATTAATTGAATATCTAAAATTCTACTATTATTTTAAATTTTAAAACACTTATATTTACAATCTACTTATAACACTAAAATTCTTACCTATAAAAATTTACTGACGCAGTCAACTTAGAAATTTTTAATAGTTTGATGAGTGATATAGCTGTTGTGTCAGTCTAGAGTTTATTAAAATTTACAATTACCATTCTACATTTGTATTATTCAAATTTATTAGGTGTGCTAATAGTTTAAAATTTTTAATTATTATTGAATCTCAAAACAAAATCGTCACTACCAAT
Organism: Andricus grossulariae; assembly: GCA_011634705.1. Taxonomy (NCBI): domain Eukaryota; kingdom Metazoa; phylum Arthropoda; class Insecta; order Hymenoptera; family Cynipidae; genus Andricus; species Andricus grossulariae. Next base: position 1,320 of record JAABKJ010003460.1, on the reverse strand, counting down.
AAACTTCATGCTGGGAACAGAATTTATTAGCTGCGAACAGAAACAACTTCATACTTCGAACACTTGTCGATTATTATTAGTAATAATTGTTCAGTATCAGACACTATTGATTTCAAATGGTCTAATTTATAAACCTTTAATGAGAAATTATTTTCGCAATCTTTTCATTCTAGTTTTTACATTAAAATTGTACATTTCTCAACAAGTTTTTAATTTCATACAATAGAATTTTGAAAGTATCAGCTTGATTAAAATCAAAACTAGTGACTCGTGAACTAGTAAGGAATTGATGAATTCTTTGAATTTTAATCTGAAAATTTTCACAGATTTGCCGAAAGCTGACAAAATGTGTCCTCGCCGACGTTTTGGAAAATATCGACGTCAGTGCAAAAATAATGCACACACAACCACGTCAACTGGTCTACGAAGTTAAACTGCATTTCCTCCCGAAAAAATATTACAAGCACAAATTTAACACGTCTCCCTCGGAAATAATCACCTGTACCGAGAGGAGTTTCTTCAAGGAAATGTTCAAGGAAATAAAGAAAGCTGGAAAAGCGGCAGGTGGAGCTCTTATTTATATTTTGGAAGACAAAGTTAAGGACAAGGACGAAAACGCTCGACTCGATGATGATGAAGGGGAAACAAATCAACGAAATCCCCGAGAAGATGCTGGAGAAAATCACGAATCTTCTGATGAAGAAGAAATCGCCGAAGATGCTGATGCTTCGACCGCGAGATCTTTGTCTCGTCATCGGGAAAATCTAGGATATGATGATCCTGAAGACGAGGAAATGGAAGCTGCTGATAATGAAAATGACGACAATTTGATGGACATGAGTGCGAATACGAATTTAAATTCAAGTAATGGAGATACCGACGATGGTTATTATTCATCCCTTTCCCAGGATTCAGAAAGATCTCGGTCTCATCAAAGAAAGCTGGAAGTTGTTAATTTGTATCCAAATATTCTCGAATACGATTACGACGAAGAGAAAGAGGAATGGGCAAAGTGTTCTTTCAAGGTAAGCACGGTGTCTATCCTACCTGGAAAACCTGAAAAAACTGAAACTTTCAGGGGATTTTTATATACTTGGAAAAACCTGGAAATGTCAGGGATTTTTTTTTAAAGTCAGGGAATTTTCCCAGGAGTGCTTAATTTTTGTTTAATTGCAATATAAAATTGAGTAACAATGATTTTTCATTTGTAAAAGAAGCTTTATATTACTGTGTATATATATATATATATATTCGGTTTCGGTTTCTATTCCTTTTGAATAGAACTGAAGGGCCTATGACAAAGCCACCGAACGCGTCCTC
>JAABKJ010003459.1:0-25965 GCA_011634705.1 Andricus grossulariae | reverse complement strand
ATTATATATATATATATATATATATATATAATTAAAATTCAAAAAAATTAATAAAAACTTCATGGGGTTTGCGCCACCTCAGAATATCATTTCTTTTTTAAACAAAAAATGGATTTATTTGTTTTTGGATTCAAACAAAACTTTTTTTCATGGATAAAAACATTTTCTTCTAATTATACCATTTTCGGTCCGAATAGTGACGTAATTTGACATTCTGGATCACCCATTAGAAATTGACAGTATTATTAGACAAGCTATACGTAACGCTAATAACCACTTTGCTTTGTTGACGAGCCTTTAATCTATTCTCATTACAATTGGTGTATTGTTGAAATTGTATCAACCTCGCACCAGTAGATCTATTCACTGTATGTATCCTACAAGCAAGCGCTGTTATTCCACTATCGAGCTTTCCCATAATTATATTTCCTATCGAGTCCTGCTTCTCGCTTGTTTGCATTCCAGTGACCAATGGGCGAACGCCACAAAAGGAAGAACAATGTCGCTCATAAAATGTTACAAATTTTATGACTTGAGACTAATTATCTCCTCAATCTCTCATTTCATATGTCTGCCATTTTTGTTCACGATTTTCTTTCTTTTCGCCATTTCGGGTTTGTTAACATTTTTATAATTTTTTTTTAATCAAAGAAGATTGAGTTCCTCAATGACTCTGAAAAAGATTTTCTTTATTTTTCCACAAAAAGATTGTGTAAAGAAGAATAGAGAAAGAAAATTTTTTAAAACAAACGAATTTTCAACCAAAGAGATGAATTTTCATCGAAAATTTTGAATAGTCACAAAAAATGTATTTTTCACGAATTAATTCAATTTTCAACCAAAAAGTTTAATTATCAACAACAATGATGAATTTTCAACCAAGAAGATTAATTTTCTACTGAAAAAAAAACAAATTGAAAAAAACGCACCAATTTTTAACCAAGTAATTGAATTTTTAACTAAAAGGAATCAATTTTCAATTAAAAAAATATTAATTTTTAACCAAAAAGGGATAGGTTGAATTTTTAGATTGAAAATTTTATTTAAAAAAAATTCATTTTGAATTGAGTTCTCAACCAAAACATATGAATTTTTAACCAGATTGTTTAACTTAACTAAGAAGATGCATTTTCAACCAAGAAGATCAATTTTCTACCATGAAATTCCAAAACAAGAACAAAATTTGACATACCAGTTAAATCCTAAAAACAGATAAAGTTTTGAACAAACGGTAAAATTTTAAGTCGCAAAGATAATTTTTGAACCCAGAAGAATAATTTTTCATCATAAGAAATATTTTCAAGACAAGTCTTTAAATTTTCAAATAGCAAAGATCCATTTTTAATTACATATATAATTTTTGAACATTTGACCAAGAAAATACATTTTATTCAACAAAAAAAAACGAATTTTCAAAAAAATATTCTTGTTTGAAACAAAAAGATAAATTTTGAACGCAGAAAATTGAATGCTCAACCAAAAACAGATGAATTTTCAACCAAATCGTTAAATTTTTAATCGAGAAGATTAATCTTTCACGAAAAAGTCGAATTTGTATCAACATACAAGAATTTTTCCATCAAGAAGATGAATTTTTAACCAATAAGATCAATTTTCTTTAAAAAAAAATTTTTAAGAAATACATGAATTTTCAAACCAATACGTGAAATTTTGAACCAATATCTTAACTTTCAACTGAAAAATATAAAATTCAAATTAAAGCAGATTAAATTCCTCAGAGACTCTGAAGCAATTTTTATTTTTTTATTTTTTTACAAACGACTGTGTAAAGAAGAATCGTGAAGAATTGATTTAAAACAAACAAATTTTCAAACAAAGGAATAAATTTTTATCTAAAATTTTGAATGGTCACGAAAAACTGTATTTTTTACAAATTATTCCAATTATCAACACAAAGTTCAATTATCAACCAAAATGATGAATTTTCGGCCAAGAAGATTAATTTTCTGCTGAAAAGACGAATTTAAAAAAAAAACGCACAAATCTTCAAGCAGATGATTGAAGTTTTAACTAAAAATAATCAATTTTGAATTTAAAAAATATCCATTTTTAATAAAAAATGGATAGGTTAAATTTTTGGATGAAAAATTTTATGAAAAAAAAAAATTATTTTGAATTGATTTCTCAACCAAAACAGATTAATTTTTCACCAGATAGTATAACCTAATCAAAAAGATACATTTCTAACCAAGAAGATCAATTTTCTACCATAATATTCCATAATTAAAAAAAAAATCAACATACCAGTGAAATCCTCAGAAAAAGCAGATAATTAATTTAAGAAGATTAATTTTTTAACAAAAGAAAACAATTTATCAGGCAATTCTTTGAATATTCAACTAGAAAAGATTTTTAACCAGCAATGGAATGGTCAAAAATTAGGTTGAAAAATTTCATTTTTTTTTAACAAAAAAAGAACAAATTTTCGACACAATAGTTTAACGCTCAACCAAACCAGATAAATTTCTAACCAATCTACTAAACTTTGAACCAACAAGATAAATTTCATACAAAAAAATAAATTTTCAACAAAATATTTTCGTTACAAACAAAGAGATCAATTTGAAAACTAGAAAATTAAATTCTTAACCAAAACAGATGAATTTTCAACTAAATTGTTACATTTTCAATCCAGAAGATTAATCTTTCACCAAAAAGACGAATTTTCAACAAAGGAGATCAATTTTGATCTAGAATTTTGAATAGTCAAAAAAAATGAATTTTTTACGAATTTATTGAATTGATAACCAAAAATTTTAATTATCTACCACAATGATGAATTTTCAACCAAGGAGATTAATTTTCTCCTGAAAATATGAATTTTCAAGAAAATGCACGGATTTTAAACCAATTAATTGAAGTTTCAACTAAAAAGAATTTATTTTGAATTTAAAAAATATCAATTTTTAACAAAAAATGGATAAGTTGAATTTTTAGATAAACAATTTTATGAAAAAAAAATTCATTTTGAAATAATTTCTCAACCAAAACAGATAATTTTTATACTAGATTTTTTAATATAAATAAGGAGATACATTTTCCACCAAGAAGATCAGTTTTCTATAATAATATTCCATAACTTAAAAGAAATTCAACATACCAGTTAAATGCTCAATAAAAACAGATAAAGTTTCAAACAAGTAGTAAAATTTCGAGTCGCAAGAATGAATTTTGAACCCAGAAGATTAACTTTTTACCACAAAAAACGATTTGAATTTTTTTCTTTTTGAATTTTCAAATAGAAAAGATATATTTTGAATTACATAAATAAATTTTCAACCAGAAGTAGAATAGTTACAAATTAGGTTAAAAAAAATGTATTTTTATTTGAAAAAATAATAAAATAATTTTCGACAAAATTGTTTAACGCTCAACCAAATTAGATATGTTTTTAACCAAATTGATGAACTTTCAACCAAGAAGATGAATTTTATACAAAAAAACGAATTTCCAACAAAATATTTTAGTTTCAAACGAAAAGATAAATTTTAAACCTAGAAGATTGAATTCTCAACCAAAACAGATGAATTTTTAACTAAATTGTTACATTTTTAATCAAGAAGATTAATGTTTCACCATAAAGACGAATTTTTAACAAAATACAAGAATTTTTAATCAAAAAGATGCATTTTTAACCAAAAAGATCAATTTTCAAAAAAAAAAAACATTTCTACAAACTACATGAATTTTCAAACAAATACGTGAATTTACAAACCAATTTTTTAACTTTTAGCTAAAAAAGATCAATTTTCAATAAAGCAGATTAAATTCCTCAGAGATTCTGAAGCAGATTTTTTTATTTTTCTGCAAAAGACAGTGTAAAGAAAAATAGTGAAAGAAAGTTATTTAAAACAAATGAGATTTCAACCAAAGAGATACATTTTAATCTAAAATTTTAAATAGTCACAAAAAATGCATTTTTTACTGATGAATTCAATTGTTAAGCAAAAAGTTGAATTGATTCCTTCACCCAAACCCATAATTAATTCAAGATGATTAATTTTTCACTACAAAAAACAATTTTTCGGACAAGTCTTTGAATATTCAACTGGAAAAGATCCATTTTTAATTACATATATAAATTTTTAACTGAAAATGGAATAACCATAAATTAACTTGAAAATTTGTATTTTTATTAACAAAAAAAAAATAATTTTCGACAGAATAGTTCAACGCTCAACCAAAACATAAGTATTTTCAACCAAATTATTAAATTTTCAATCAAGAAGATTAATCTTTCACCAAAGAGATGAATTTTTAATGAAATAAAAGAATTTTCAATAAAAAGTATGAACTTTTAACCAAGAAGATGTATTTTTCACGAAAAAAAAACATTTTCGATAAAATACATGAATAAAATTGTTTAGATAAACTTCGATTGCAGAGATTAATTATATAAACAAAGAAAAATATATTTTCATCTAAATAGTTTCATTTCAAACCAAAGCGACGAACGTTCAACAAAGAAAATTAAATAGCTACAACAAAATTATTTTTAATAAAAAAAAGTGTTTCGAACCAAAAAGATGAATTTTCAATTAAAGAAACCCGATTCCTAACCTCAACTGGAATAGATGAACTATCATCGAGAAAGATTTGCTTTCTCTGAAAGAATGTTAAATTAAATCATTTGTCTATATAATTTGTTGATAACAATGTAAGCATATGCGTTTAGTAAAAAGCATTTTGAATTGAAGAAAGGTATTTATAAATATTGAAGGTTTATCAATTATAATTCAGGGATATAGCTCTTAAAGCTTTTTGTTCTCTCGCTTATTGTTTCATCTTGACAATGCCAAAATCTAAAGAGGATTTATCGTCCTCAAGGATTGTGCAGATGATTCACTGTAATTGTGGAAGGTTGGAAAGTGTCTTGGGAGGGACCGGCGACCCAATTATCAATTGTCCAAGCAAGACGAGACCAGTTAAGTGAGAGGAAATCCTTTGGGAGTAATCCCTGCAGGGGGTATCCTTTGAATAGTTCGGAACTTCAATCGAAAGCTGTCCTTGGTGAGTCCTAAAAATGTAGCAATAAAATTCAGGAAATGTTTCTAAAGTTTTTCCAACCTTCTCTTTTTCTATCTTCTCTTTCTATAACTTCTCTTTTATTTAATTCAAAAAGGTTTAAATCCAGTAGAAAAAATATTATTAGCCAGACGTACGTTTTCGAGCATCGAAATTTATTTAAGTAGAAAAGGCTGTTTGCGCGAAACATATTATTTCGATTGCTTTTTCCTTTTCTCTCATCTAAGTTTTGGTAAAAAGAAAGTCAATATTTGTTTCTCTAGTAGATAAAATTTTGGGACTTCAAGTGACACTTGCAGCATCGAACGTTTTTTTTTCTATTTTTTTCCTAATTTCAAATAAAAGCATTCTATGATTGTGTCAAGATTTAAAAATGGTTTAAAATGTTAAAAACTTGTAGAAAAAATTTTATTAGCAAGACCTAATTTTTCATTGTAACGGAATTGATTTTAGTGGAAAACACAGTTAAAGCCTGACGTAACATTTTTATTGCTTTTTCCTTTTCTCTAATATAAGTTTTCGTAAAAAGAAAGTTAATATTTGTTTTTCTAAAAGATAAGATTTTGCTTTCAAGTAAATGGAAGCTAATAATGTCAGGTTTAAAAAAAGTTTAAAAATCTTCAAAACTAGTAGAAAAAGTGCTAGTAGTCAGGCATACGTTTTGCTAGGACCTGCATTAATTTCAGTAGAAAAGGCAATTACAGTCAGACCTGAAATTTATATTCCTTTTTTGTTTTCCTATAATATGATTATTGTTGAAAAGAAAGTTAATTTGTGTTTTTCTTGTACATGGAATTTTGTTTGCAAATCGAAACTAATGCTAGTTGCTAAAACGAACTTCGTAGTTTCTGACGACTTTCAAAGGAAGTTAGCACAAATACGAGGGACCTCAAGTCACACTTGCAACATGAAACTTTTTTTTCTACTTTTTTTCCTATTTTTTTTCTAATTTCAAATGCACGCATTCCATGATCATATGATTTTCTAAAAATGATTAAACATTTTTTAAAGTGGTAGAAAAATTATTACTATCCAGACCTACGTTTTTTCGTGCTGAAATTAATTTGAAGAGAAAAGGCAATTACAGTCAGATGTCGTATTTGTATTGCTGTTTCTTTTTCTCTCATATCATTTTTGGTAGAAATTTAGTATATGCTCTTAAGAAAAAAAAATTTTGTCAGCGGAAACTATAATGGTAGCTTTAAAAACGAACCTTATAGCTTCTTACGACATTTAAAATGAAGTTTGCACAAATAAGAGGAAAGTCAAGTGACACTCGCAGCATCAAACTTTTTCTTCCTATTATCTTTTTATACTACTTTCGAACTTTAAACGACATTAAAAACACTTACGACTTCCATAAAAATATATGGCAAGTATATTTATGACTTTCAAGAATCAATATTTTGTGATAACTGCATTCTAACTGTGTGTACCTTATATAATAGTGAATGCATTATATTTTAATTATTTATATTTAGGTTAATTGCTAATGTGAATTACGCAGTGCACGACAGTTCTTTTAAATATTTAATGTCTAGAAACACGCAACGTGAAATAATGATTATCGTGAATGTAAAATAACATAACCTTTAAGTGATAATATCTGAAATGGATCTATTCTAATTCAATATAATTTTTAAAATTGAAAGTTTCACTTGTTAATTTTATTATCTTACGAGATAATGTTTTCAATTATGTAAAAAATTGATTACAATCCTCAAGGAAAAAGTGGTTTTGCGTCAAATGCTTGAATGCGTTTTAAATATAATAATTATAGATTTAAATATTATAAATTGTCTGGGTTTAATTTTAGCCAGTTTCAAATTTCATAATGTTAGCTTTAAATAAGCTGAATTGCATTTTCAGTTCGAAGGATTTGTAACTAACAAATTAAGAAAATAATTCTTTAAACAGATTTTAGAACTAGCCTTTGAAAATTGAATTATTTTCTAGGAGAAAATATTTAAAAGTATTCAAGATTTGAAACTCAACTTAAAAAAAATCAATTTCAAATTAAAAGTTCAAAGTTGTGCAATTTCCAAAACTTGAAACATATCGATCTTGTCATGTATTCTTGTCTTTAAATTTTTTATTTTTGATGTATCATATTGCAAATGTCCTATTCATATTTCAAAATTAAGAACAAAATCTTTTTCAATTAAAAATATTTGATTGGCAGATTTAAGGAATAAATAATAACAATTCTAAATGAATTTTTAAAAATAAAACGATTTAAAATTAAAAGTGGAAAATTGTTTTGTGTAAAATAGAAATATTAGTAGAACTTTTTTATTTCGAGTAATATTCATTTAATTGTAATAATTGAATAACAATCATTGTTAACGTTTCCCATTTCGAATTAATTCTCAAATCAAACGTTTTTTCAGAATAATTCAAGCGGGAAATTTCCACCTTTTTAAAAGTAAAATTCACGGTGAATTTATTTTTTGATCACACGAATAATAAGATTTCAATTTCTATTCATATTAAATTATCTAATTTTCAAAGTTCTGAGCAACAAAACAGTTTAATTTTTAACGTTCTGAAATTTTCTAATTTTTAATATTTTAATCTAAAGTCATTCAATTTCGAAATTCTTTAATTCCAAATAGAATTGTTCAATTTTAAACGCTATTAATGTGATATTACACGATTTATTTCTAATGAAATTGTCCTGTTTTCAAAATGTTATTCTGAAATTTCAAAATTTCAAGCGCTTCTGGTTAAAAATTTTTCAAATTCAAATACATTTTGATTCAAGCTATTTAATTGAAACAGCTTTTACTTCAGGGAAAATAAAACAAATTCGATTACTTGTCATTCCATTAGAATTATTGCCATTTTTTTCACAAATTTTACCGTGCAAAAAAGTGTTCGTTTAAGATCGTCTTTGATTCAAAATTGTTGCATATATATATATATATATTATATTATATTATATAATTTAAATTTAAAAATCATTAATTTTGAATCTAATAATTTTATGTGTAAGAATATAAATTTCAGATGAAAAACACCAGCATTATCTTTAAAGTTGTTTGTCAAGTCGTAGAATACGAATCCGTGGTCAAAGTTCAAAATAGCGGATATAATATGGCGGCAGAATGGACATCAGGATTGACAAAAATAAAAGTTCCTATTTATCTTACCCCCCAGGACACATTTCCTTGCACACAGCATGCCGCTCAAGGGGTTAATTGCCGGTCCAGTGATCTCACCAGTAAACTACGCAGTCGCTTGTTGGCAATGTATTTCCCCACACATCCCATGTTTCGAACCGAATATTGAAATTATATATACAATTTGATGTTACAGTGTCGACCAGGGTAATACGTAAAGTTGTTACTGATAATGACTGTCCGTCAACAGCTATTTTTAAGCAACTATTAATCTAGAAATTAAGATCTCAGTTCTAAAATAAATGAAGAAATACAATTTTTATTACTTTCTTAATCACTTACTCGGAATAGGTTGACTTTTGTTTTTAAAATCCTTTTTGTTTTGATTCAGCACTAGAATATCTCGTAAGTGGATTACAATTTTTTTCTTCGTCCCCTAGCCGAAAGTAAGTTTCCCGGCTGCATTTCTGTCGGGGAACAGTGGCTTTTGCGGCCTGCTAGAATTAACGCGATCTCTGATTGGCTGCGAGGTTTTTGTGGCTCGCTGACGTAGCAACGCTCACTCAGTATTGTGTTATTGTGTACTTAGCCTCCGAAAAAAACTGATCTTGACAGGTGAATGGAAAAAAGAGACCGTCGGTGTGTTCAACCTCAAAATTGATGATTTAAGGTTAGTGCGATTTTTGTGCATAAAAAGTCGGCACAAAACCGAGGACGAGGAAGGAGTGTTAGGTAAAAATAAAACATGTGTTTTTGATGCCCGCCCCGACCAGCAAAATCTCGGCTCTGCCGCGGCTTTGCAAAAGTCGGGCGGGCGACCGAATCCCATGCATCCGCTCAGCTGACCGAGAGCATCGGTGCGGTGGCACTACGTACTTTCGGCTGGGGATGAAGAAAAATAGTATACGACACACGGCCAGAAATATTCGATGCCCTGGCGTGCGTGATATGAGGCCTCGGCTTCGCCTCGGCCTTCACATCACGCATACACGGAAATCCAACTTTCTGACCTTTGATCGTAATATACTATTCACTTTTAGCTACGTTATTCACGAGGATTTGTGTCAAATTCACGATTTTTTCTATCTGATTTTTACGTGATTTTAATTTGGCACTTCTTTTTTTCTGGAATGCAATCGGTTGTTTCATAAGTTTCTTTGCAAAAAGGTAGACATTTTTCAAGGATTTCATCCAGCCAAAATTTGATTGATAGAACCTCATTAATATAAACATAAATTAATATGTTCCATTTATCGATTTTTAATCTAGCTGATCCTAAATATTCATAATATATTCCTACATTTTTTGGCAGGGGTGTATTTATATATGGAGGATCATACTGTGGATTAACCAAGGGCTAATTGTGAGATAAGTAAGAGGATAAAGATTAATTTCAGTTGTAATGCCATATCGCTTCCTTTCCTTGAACTAGAAAAAGAGAATACATTTATTAGTTTTTCTATCAAACATTTTTTTTTAGTTTCTATTTTTGCCAGCGAGTTACCCGGGGTCGGTTTAGAGGTACATTTAGTAGTGGTGAATTTAAAGAAGGTAGAACATCATTCGACGTGTTCTCTATTCCCCATTGGAAATAGATATGTCCCATGTTGACAAGTCTGGAGATGGTATTTATCATTTTAAGGACTGCTTTTGTTTGAGAAATAATAGGGTAATTTGCTGCCCCTGATTCTCTCAGATTTAAGACCTCAATTATTACCATGAAAGTAGGTTATACGTGATTGCTTTTAGTCAGAAAAGTATAATTTGGTCAGGGTAAATTATGTTGATAGCATAGGTTCTGCAAATGCAGTATTACGTCAAGGCTTATGAGGAATTGTGAATTAGTAATCGAGATAGCTACTGCTCTTTGGTCTATAATTGAAAGTAGTATTGAAGCTATATTTTGTTGTATGAATTCTTTGTTCTTTTTCTAGTACAGATTACTTCACAAGTTCCACACTTTAGTGTATAATTTTGTATAGGGTTAGACGTGTAACATATAGTTAGGGTTTTGCACATAATTCAAATAATTGAGAGTGAGGATAGGTTTGTTGTTTTTGCAAATTACCTGGTTGAATATTATCGATAAATTTTTATTCTTCCGTGATTATTGGTTCGGGGACTCGTGCAGGTGGATTGGACTGGGTGGATGTGTAGTTCTTCCTACCCAAGTGTAATAATAAATTAGCGACTGAGTCCCATAAGGCTCCTATAAGGTGCAGGGACCAACCAAAAACGTTATGAAGTGCATATCCGTGAATTATTGTATCTGCGATAAAATTTTATTACTCGAAATGTAATTACTATTATAATCAATCCAGCACTTGCCGTTCCAAAATTCGTAAACCCTAATTAAAATTTTCCCCAGGCTGATTCTGCGATTACGTTTAATGTTTGTTCGTACATCAAATTCATTATCCACATTCCCTGTTTTATTGTTGACTGACCCATAACACCTCATGCTAATGTATTCTGTACAATAGGTTTTACAGCAGGGAACATGATATGATGTCGCTATCTGCCTAAATCGGATTCAGAATAAATGCCGCTAGTAGTTAGTGATGCCGGGTTGCTATATTTCCCCCCTGACGTGAATTTATCAAATCTGATCCCAGATTCGTGATCAGCGGCCCAAAAAAAACCCCGGAGTCACTTTTTCACCGAGTTTCAGGAGTACCGGAAAATTAGGGCATTTTTGGAGGCGGGAGGGGGCCCCCTGACGAGAATGTTTCAAATCTGACCCCAGATTCGTGATCAGCAACTCCAAAAACTCTCGGGGCCATGTTTTAACCGAATTTCGGAAATATCCAAAAATTTTAAATTACAAAATTTTTTCTTTACCTTAACCGGCCGGGAAGCCGATATATCGGCTCAGCCTGTGATATGAACTTTGTATAAAGTTGATACATGATACAAGAAACAAATTTGGGCACTTTTAAACGACGGTTTAATACCTCAAATCCCGGCCATCTAAAGGTTAATCTCTATTTTACATTGTGATACCTTGGTTCAGATAGTCCCGTTAAATTGCTTTAATTGAATGTAAGTTTCGAACGTCTCTACCTCTGGTTCTGATGATACGCATTCTCTTACTTCCAGTAGACATATGGTTTTTATGTTGTCTCTATTCGATCCACATGTCTTCATGATCTAGAAAAGGATTTTTTCCATAGTTAGCAGTCAGTTTCTTTATTTTCTTTTGTATTCGTATTCCATGTCTACATCTGTAATTAATGACGTTTTTTTGACTCTGGTCTTCATTTTTGTATTAGAAAGTTGCCTAATGATTTTATAATAATTTTATATTATTGAATGACTACCCTTATATTATTGGATGATTATATACATTTTATGCTTATTTCAGCGAATATCATCAACCTTTTATTCGATTGGCTTAATATGCGAAAGCCTAAGTCGATTGATCTGTACTACCTTGGAGGATTTTTTTACTTTAATCCTTACGTTTCCCTTGCCTAAGATTTCTAGGACTTCATGCGGTCCTATATATTGATCACCTAGTTTATTGTTCCTTGCACCCTTTAATAAGAAAACATTATTTCCCATTTTGAAATTTTGCGGGTTGATTTTTTTGTCATAATAAAATTTAAACTTTTTCTTAGCCCCTGTAAGGTTTTTTCTTGCTAATGATTGGATGTCATGAAGCTTGGTTACTAAATTCATTAAGCAGTCACCATATATTTCTAACCTTTCGTGTGGAAGGGGTGGATCGCTAGAAGATTGGATCGCTAGAAGGTTGCCTCGCAAGTCGACCAGAAACAAGTTCATATGGGTACACTTTGTTCCCTCGGGAACGCTTGTATTATGAGAAAAGGGAGCTAGTTCGAGCCAATCGTCCCATTCGGCATTTTTTGTAACAAATTGTTTAAGATATTCAGCTAGTACATAATGAGACCTTTCCAAGGAGCCATTTGATTGAGGATGGAAAGCCGTTGTCCTGAATTTTCGAATGCGAAAACATTTTGCTAAACGTCTTAGGAGGTTACTCAAGAAGTCTGTGCCCTGATCAGTTAAAACTACCTCAGGCGATCCGAAAATGCAGATAAATTTTTTGACAAAGGCATCTGCTATTGTGCTTGCTTGCTGATTTGGCAGGGGTATAGCTAAAGAGTATTTCGTGAGACTATCTTGAATTGTTAATATGCATTCGTTACCAGCCTTTGTTATTGGTAATGGGCCAACGATGTCCATCGAAATGTTTTCAAATGCGACACCCAGTGTATCAAGTACCATTGGATTTTTGGTTTTTACTCGACCTAATTTTTTTAGTTGACATTCTACACAACCTTGAATGTACTTTTGGATGTGTCCACCTAACGCTGATGAGTGTGCTTCTTCTATCAGAGATTGTTGAAGAATCCGCAATTGTTGTTTTTCAAATAGCATAAATTTCTTTCCAGTCAATGTATACAATTTGAGAAGTTTTCGCGATGCTAAAAGAGCGCAATTTAAGTTTTGTCAGCTAAATTTTTTAGGGATTGTATTGATTTCTGAATATAGCTAAGTATTTCTGAAAGTTTTCCCCCTGATTCTGATTCAATAAGCAGTGCTATGTGATGAAAACTGCCCTGTTTTATTTCTTGAGCTTCGCCTACAGAGATTTTTAAATTAAGGTAATTTATTATTTTTGGCTAGACTTCGGGATCCATTATCCTTAGGAATCGTATTAGTTGATAAAAAATATGCACAATTGTCTTTTCGTATTCTTATCTGACCTCTAAATTCTACCAAATTCTGTGAACATGAAATTTCATTTCTTGAAGGTACTCGGGGTACATCTGATATTTTACTATTGACAGGAGGGGGTTTTGGAGGGGGTCGTTTCTCCTTATCATTTATCCAAATTTCTTCGCTCGGCATTTCTAATTCCTCATCTGAAAAATTTTCTTTTTCGATGCCACTGAAAGATCTTCTTCCAATTGATTTTCCTTAATTAAACGATTTTCTTCTTGATAAACTTGATCATCTTCAGTGCTTGATTCGTCAGTGTTACTTAAATTTTCGTAGAAAGGTTCTTGCACATTTTTTCTTGAGAATTCTGGATCCGACTCTTCTTCTTCGAATAATATCTGATTTTTATTTTGCATAATAATCTTACCCTGATTTGTATCTTTTCGAGGTCTACCTCGCTTTCTTTTGAATTCCTGTACAGGAACTTGAGTTTTCTTTGGCCTTCCACGTTTTCTTTTCTCTGGAACTGGAATTTCTCACTCTAGATTTCCTGACCTAATATCTAAAGATTCAAGATCATTGTCTTCATTTCCTTGCTTTCTGAGATTTCTTCTTATTTCGCGATTTGATTGACTTGGCTTACTATCTAAGGGGTTGGGATTTTCTTCTGGATTTTCTTGTCTTTCCCTATCACTCATTTTTCCCCTTGTTGTTACGACATTACATTTTGGATTTATTGATTTTTTCTCAGAATTTTCTTACATGAGATTTTGTCATTTCTTAATATTTTCCTTGAAATTCGTCATACCCGAAACATCAGTGAGAATAATCATGACAGTTATCATAATTAAATAAGTCCTTTCTATGGGATACATTGTTTTATAACATTTATTTCATTTTCAATGTCACTTCCGGTAGAATCTCTACTGGGTTCCTGGATAATGCGTCAGCCTTCACAATCATTTTTCCAGCCTTATAAAACCTTTTTAAAATCGTACTCTGATCATTTTGATTTCTACCTGGTTACACGTGAGCATTGATCGCTGAAATTTTGGAACCACATCAATGGTTTATGATCAATAACAATTGTAAATTTCCTACCGTACAAATAGTGCCGAAAGTGCGTAACACAAAATACAATAGCTAGAGCTTCCTTATTGTATGTGGCGTACCTGCCCTCATGGGCATTTATGTTGAAGCTCGGAAACGTAACTTACTGGCTTGTCCTTTCACCTTGAGATTTCACCTTGAGACAGAATTCCACCTATCGCGAAACCTGAGGCACCAGTAGTAAGGATAAAAGGTTTATTAAAGTCCAGCTGCAATTTTAAATATGCGGCGCGCAATCTGTGCGTGAGTATATTACATTTTTGTTCATGATCCTCTAACGAATTTGCATAGATGACTATGTCATCAAGAGACACAAATAAATCGGTGCCAAATAAGCCTGATAGAGCAATATTCATAAGGCGTTGGAAACAAGCGGAAGCATTTTTAAGACCAAAAGGCATCCTGTCAAATTCATAATGACCGCATGGGGTTGAAACTGCCATCTTATGGTAATCTTGCGGACTCAGGTTGATTCGATGGAAACCGGACGCAAGGTCAAAGACTGAGAAATACTTTGCATCTCCCAGCTGATCCAATATTTCGTGAATGTTGGGTAGAGGAAATGAGTCACTAATAGTCTTTTCAATTAATTTTAGGAAATCGAGAACCATTCGCCACCTTGGGAATCCGCTTTTTTGTGAACAGTCCATACCGGGGTGTTATCCTTATGATTCTTATGTTGAATGATTTCATATTTTTTGCATAAATCGTTGGTTCGTCTCAGTAATTCTTCCTGATGTATGGGTGGAAATCGGTACTGGCGCGGGAATACAGGCTGGTCGTCTGTTGTCGGTACCCTATGCTGGAGAAGGCTGGTGGCGGTTGGTCGTTCCCCGTGACCATGAAATCGATCTACGTTTTCCTCGATCACTATTTTAACTGATTTAATTCTTCCGCGTTTAAGTGTTCTAATCCAAGTAAATATCTTATTTTTTCCGTTTTTCCTCATGGTTGGTGATAAAGACCCTTTTTATTGAATTTTCAAAATTTTTAAAATTTATAAGATTATTGAATATTTCTTCTGCCGGTGAGATATTTTATTTTATTTTTTATTTTTTAGAAAAAGGTTGCTTGAGTAAATGTCGAAAATCGATCTTGCAGGTAATATAACTGTATATTTTGACGCGAAAAGGTATTTTATTTCATCCACTTCGAGGCATCTTGCGGCACAATTAATTCTGACATTTTTGTCTATAAAAAATGCAGAGCCTAAAACACTGTCGTCATCTCCGGGGACTTCCTTCGCTATTACATTAAAGGTTCTTAAGTATCCGAAAAGATTTACCTTTACCCGCCCTCAAGTGTGAGGGCAGGTAAAGCCTAAAATTAACCGTTGCCGGTTAATTTTAGGATTTTATTTTTGTTTACAGACATTGATGGTTCAATAATATTTTCCTATAAACGATTTAAATCGTTGCCCGGATCGATCATTCTGATTGGATTTTTAAAACCTGTAGCGTTGATTATTATTGAGGGTATTATATTCCCCTTTCTGAAGTGGATTTTAGTAGTGACGGTATCTGGAATTTTGTTTTTAATTGGGTCGGATACTCTTAAATTTGGGATTTAGGTACCTCCCCCGTCGCCCCCTGCCTGGGGAGGTCTTCCTCGTTTCCCGATGTTTCTTGTGTCATCCTGAGATTTTGTTCTCCGCGAAACTTGTTGTTATGTTCTCTTTTGCGGCAATTTCTTGATCATGTGACCCGGTTTTTGCAATAGTTGCACATTAATGTATTCGTGTATAGGGTTAGATTCCATTGAGGGTTGGGATTTGGTTGGGTTGAAAAATTTCGGGTTTGCTGAGGTGCACACATCGATCTATTTTCGCATTGAAATTGTCTCTGATCGAGCTGCTCCTACGAGGGTCCCCATTGATTTTTTATAACCGGAGCTATTTTATTCCAAGTCTCGTGTGAGCGTTTACCATATTGAGTTGTAAAACGATTAGAGAAATTATTGAAATTTTGTTGAGTATGTGGGTCTCTAGTGCCGAGTGTTCAACAGGCGGGTGCAGCATGATCCTTTTTACTGCATAACTGACACTATGACGTCTGCTTGTGCATAATTTACCCTAATCGATCTATCTCTTTTTCCATTTTCAAATTCGTTCTGCCCTTACCTGTAAAGATTTTTCTGTCGTAGATCTGTTTTCTCCCGGTGAGATAGCGTTATTCATAAAGTCCCTAAAGAAGTCTCCTTCTTTTACTCTCATTTCGATTTTGGGTCTTAATCCACGCATAAAGCATTAAATTAGATCTTTTTCGAGCCCGGCCAAAAATCCCTCATCCAGTGCTCCCTCATTATTAATACGATGCGCGTCAAAAATTTTGTCTGCGATTTCCTTGATTCTTGTAGCCTATGACAGCACACTTTCCATCTCCCACATGTACGTCCCACCGAGTTCACCATGTAGCTGATACAAGGTTTTGGAAGGAGAATAGATTTTCTTTAATCGATTTACTAACTCGACTACCCGCTTGAACGTAATCCTGTAAATGCCCTTTCTCGCTTCCACAATGATTTTACTGCGAATCATTTTGGCCAAGTTCTGTTTGACTAGGGGTATTGGGGGTAACATTAATTTAGCCTCCTCACACCCCTCAATAAAATGCGCGAGGGGCGTGCTTCGCCCGTCAAAAATCGTTACCACTATCAGTGCGTCTCGGAGGGAGATCTGTTGGCTGTTGGGTACAGACATTGTTTGTTAAGTGATATCGATTGCGGGGCACGTCGGATTCTGCACGAGGTGCGAAAAAGGGTTCGTATTATTTTCGGAGGTTGATTCGAGTTCTGTATAAGTTTTCTTCATAGGAGAGGGGAAGTCGGAAGTTTGAAAATTTGGTAAGTAGTCTAGACAGGGTGAGTTCTTGATTTCGAAACTTAATTTCCTTTGAGTTTGATTTAGGGGCGTCAAGGTTTCATTTAAGGATTCAGAAAAGATTTCATTCGGAACGTCAAAACTAGGATTACCAACGGGTGAGCTATGAACTAACCTTGATCTGATATTTTTTTTTTAAATTAAACGGGATACTGCCTTTTTTCTGATCAGACATGAGAGGATTTTTCACAAGAACAAAGGGATATATTTTTTGTATCATTGATATATTTTGTAAATTATAAACATTGAATATGAATCCAAATTCCCGGCCGATGCACCAAAAAATAGTGATCTGTTACGTTCTAAGGGTCGAACAGATCAACATTAATTTTATTTATCAAAACTCTCCTGTTTTGTCTACAGCTTCTGTACAGTTTCTCTAGCTGTCTCTACAGTTGTCAGCTTCTTCCCTCAGTTAGTGATTTCCTGTAACAAGGATCACACCGTGAGAAGGGCAAGGGGAATAAGCGATATAGAGAGAACACAGGAAAGATAACAGAGAAGGAAACTCACCTTTCGAATTTCGAGGTTGAGGATTTGAATTTGACACTATATTTTAAAATAGGGACAGGTTTTCTCTAGGTGTGTTAAGAGACCAAGTGATAGTATTCCTCGATATCAGTTGGTGAATGGTGATAAATCCAAAATAGTTAACGCAGGTGGTTGAGGTCACTGACAGAGACACTGCACAAGATAAATCCACCCGAGAAGTTGAACTAAGATGGAGTTCGAGACGGCGTTTGACTGAGTCTTTCCAACAACAGGTAAACGAGAATTCCGGAACTGAATTTTCCGACGAGAATTTTAGAACCAATTCCTTCGGCGAAAATTTGAGGACTGGCGATTGTCGTAAAGTTACAATTTTTATATGCTGGGGGATGTTTAATTTCCGCCCGGATCTTTCGTGCATGAGATACTGGAGGTACATGAAAGCTTATTTACTTTTTACCGGCATGTACAAGAAGTGATCTTGATTTTTCATTGGAGAACGTGTTTACTCTAATCCTCCAATGTTTGTACCTTTAAAAATGCGGGTAAAATTATTGATTTGTATCCTAATATGGTGCGTACAGCTAAGAAGAGTCCAATGTAGTTTCTTAATAATATGGCGTAACTAAAGTCACGACGTGACAGTACATTTTAAAGGTATGTAATTTTGAACGGTTTTTTCAATAGTTCAATTTTGAATATTTACAATTAAATATTCTTCAATTTTGACCATTTTTAACATTTAAAATTGAAGATTCATTAATTTGGAATGTTTATATTTTAAAATAATGTAATTTTTTTACGTTTTTTTGGAATATGTAGTTTAATTTTTAAAACTGAGAATTGAAAATTCTTTAGGTTGGAATATGTTCAATTGAGGACTCTTCAATATTTAATGAATAAAATAGACAATGATATAATTTTAAGTGTTTTTGTTTTAATGGTTCAATTTTGAAAATTCAAAATGGAAAATTATTCAATTTGATAGATTTGAAATTGTAAACTGTTCAAAATAAACTGTAGAAATTTAAACCATTGAATTTGTACAATTAAAGTTTGTGCAATTGATACTTTACCATTTTTAATGTTATATTTTAAGATGTTTTTTTTTAACCCTTCAAATAAAACCCATTAAAATTAGGTTTCCATTTTAAAACTTGTTCATTATTAAAAAAAAATGAATACAAAGTTTTTGAATGATAAATTCTTTAAGCTTTAATTTAGAAGATTTGGAAAGTTGAAAATTCAGAAGAGTATTTTTAAATTCCTTTTATAATATAGTTCAAATTTTCGAAACTCAAAAGTTTAGATTGAGATTATTATTTGTCAATTACTCGTTTATAAATTCGAACTTGTCAATGTAAATATTGGGCTTAACAATTCAGATCCTCGTTATAGGTTTAAAATATCATGATATATTGATTGTACTAAGAAAGGAATTTAAAAATATTATTATGAATTAAATTTTTTTTTCCAAAATTTCCTGATAGATTATTGAAATTTGGTCTTAAATTGTTTGCAGGATGCCAAACAAATGTAATAAAAAACAAAATCCCGTCTGCAAATAACGTTTAGTTAGAAGAGGCAAAAATCATTTAGAGTCAGTTTCACTTTTATTTTTATAATATTATACAAAAATATTATAGGATACAATTGTCAATAATTTAAATTAGATACTATATAAATTAACGAAAATTTGTAGTACAGATTTTTGTCATTACACTTTATTTGACGAGAAAAATTAAAATATTGGGCTACCCTTCAGCGGTAGCCCTCCCCTATAATTCTGACTTGAGAATATTAAATAAGAAAATGAACATTATAAACCTGTAAGGCCTGTAAAAAGCATTTTACAAATCTTGAGATGAACAAAATCTGAGGAGTTGGACTATATATTGGTTGCGTAATATTAACCACCGGATTGACACAGTATTGTCCCTATGTCTCCTTGTATCTGCAATCTGCATTCTACATACATCGGTTTAGATTTATAAAATTATAATTATAAATTAAAAACTTGAAATGCCCTTTTTCAGTCGCATATTGGACTTTCGACAATTGAAGGCCGGCCGATCGAATCGAAAAAAAAACACCGATCCGACGTAGCGCGCATCGAATGTCGGTTTTTCGACATTCGATCGACGGGCTGATCGAATCAAAAAAACCAATCCCGATCGTAGCACGGATCGAATGCCGGTTTTTCGACACTCAAAGCACGTCCAATGTCAGTTCAAAATAGGACAAAATTTTGTTGCACACATCTAGTTTTAAGCTTTAGGAATTAATAAGCGGTTTCTAAAATGAGCCCTAATCTTACTTAGAGATTGCAATCTAACTATTATTATTATTATTATTAAAAATTTGCTACGCCGAAATTGCTTGACCCACTGTTTAGAGCGCGGGATTGACCGAAAGCCGTTTTTAAGAAAATTATTTATATTAATTTATTTATGCAATTTTAAATATTCTGTATCATCAGATTGAAAACAGGGAGGCATAGAGGTGATAGTAATCAAGTGGCAACTCTGTAATATTAATTTATCGTACTTACTCCAATGGCAGCAAAAAGTGTCATTCCTATGCAGACGAATACAAGAATTGTAGCGATTATCCTTGTAGATGCAAACATTTTCTTAAGTTGATTCACTGGTCCCATAAGGAAACATGTACTTTAACAGATAAAAGAAGTACTTAACAAAATAAATAACTGCGTTTCAAATGTATCTAATCTAAAACACTGATACGATCATTAAATTCGAATTTTCCGATAACACAGGCCGAAATTTTAAGATTTTTTTTTCTGTTCTTTAAACAATTCTAGTTACTTCTCATAGGATTTCTTTCGCAGATTACGATCCGCTGACAAAAATCCTCTAGCATGTCAAATTTTTGAGTGAATCGTGATAAAAAAGTAAAAAAATGCCTTTTTAACACTTTCTTGGAAACCCATAAAAAAATAATTAAACGTGCTAGAATATTCGACGGGGGTTCAAATGAAAGTTTGAACCTTTACAGCGCACCTATTACTGTCCCAATTGCTTCTACAGATAACAGGTTGTGTCACATTGTGTCCGAGTGTTACAAGCATACCAGATAACATTTGTCACCTCAGAATAGTCACATTCCAGTAAAATTTGCGTCAATGGGCGGAGATGGACCGTGACTGATTCGAGTGAGAATTATAATGTCACTAGTAAAATTTGACCCGAATTTACTAGAAAATGCGACGGGCTATAGCATATTTGTTAATGGATTCCTAATTTACTTACTTGTAACATTATATTTCACATTAAAATTAATTGGACATAGTAAAACAATACATTTAAAGAAAATCTAAAATAGGTTGTTACATGTGTTAATAAGTAATGTGGAATTAAAATTTATGTATCACGTTTTGGGAAGAAATTAGTAATCCTAACTAAAAATTGTCTCTCCCACATCATATGGAATCAAGTTCAGGTGAGTTTGTATAAAGAATCAGGTTTCAGTTGTTCTGTATATGGAATCAAGTCTATTTGTAGATAGCTTAATTTTTCGCAATAAAATAAATAAATATACTCTTCTGCAGTACGTAATGAAATATTTTAAAATTCTACAAAATAGTAAATATTGTAGATAATCCCAAAAAACTTTTATAACGTGCTGCAAAACTGAAACCTGATTCTTTATCACGGCCTAACCGGAATTATATTCCATATTTTATAGAGCAGTCGAAATATAATAAAACATACATATTGTTGGAAAATATGAATAAATTAAAACTTTGAGTGTACCTTAGTATAGAAATAATGTTGCCAAGAGTATAAAACACGGCAAATACTGATAATCCCTTATTTAAGAAGAGAGCAAACGATCCGAGAAATGAACAGAGAATACCGATCACAAAACAGATCGCAAAGCCTTTTATTCTTGTAGACCAACTCAAGGTTGATGCGTCCATTACCTGTAACGTCATGCATATCATTTTATTTAAATGAAGTACAAGAAATTATTTGATTTGTGAATGGAAAAATAATACTTTTTTAATGCAATATCTTTAACAGACATTACTTGCATCCAATATAGCAACATACATTGAAATAACCTATCGAGTAGTAAATGATTAGGGAAGATATTGTCAATATACTTTGAAAGAATTTATCATTCAAAATAAGAAAATTTGATGTTATGTCAACATAACTTTGTAAAGTTACTGCGGAAAACGTAAAGCTATGAAAGTCTTCCTGTTGGAGCGGAAGTGTTCCTTATAATACATTGAGTTAAAACTCCTTTCAGTACTTTATCCGAAAATTAACCAGTAGAAAGTTTGTAATGTATTGTTCTGGGACAGTATTTAGGAAAATTTCAAAGTAAGCTGCCGGAATTCAGTAGGGAAAGATGTGAACTGTTTGGTTCAAATTAAAATTCAGCCTATAATTCTTTAATGATTAAGAAGTTGATTTTCTAAAAAAGCTCATACAATTTCAAAGAAAATTGTCGAGCTCGATTTTTTCAAACTTTTCAAGTTTTAGATTTTCATAGGAAACCCTTATAATATCTGTTCGGTGTGCCTGACTCTACGGTTGCCTATATAGAAAAACTATTCAAGCCACAACCCTGAGGTTTAGTATCTAGCCCATGTTCGACCACTGTCATGCGTAGAATAATATTGGGATCCCTGGGGAAAATGTTCTTCCTACAGAAATTTCAAGTTTTATACCCATAACCATTCTGGGGGAAAGCTGAATGTGATAGGGAAATAGAGAGGAGAAGAGACCCCTATGCTGGAGGCTTTTCTGATAGACCGATTTTCTTCGGATTTTCGGATTTGCACAACTCTAAATTCTTCTTACACAAAATGTGTTAGTCTAGTTTCTTCTTTATCAACTCAAAAAGACTGCACCTGCTTCGTTCTGTCTTTTCTAATCTTTGAGTGTAAAAAGCCATACACCATAGATAAACACCATACACCGAAGGATCCCCCTTGGGAGCGACTGCCATCCATGAAGATGACACTAATCGGGGCTTTAAATGAGAGCTTATGGCTTTTATTGTCAGTAACCGCGACCGAATTCTTCTTTTTACCTGTTGAATTATCAAATTACCCAAGGTGCAATGCATTTAAAATTAAGTTTGTCTAACATGTAAAATATTTCATCAACATACCTGGCTGCCTTTTATCTGTCTCACAACATCTCCCTGAGACGGAGCGGGAGAGAAAGGGTACATTGGTAGAATGAGAATATATCAAATACACTGGAGGCACGGCACTCAAAACATCCACTATCAAAAGTTATTTAGGAGAATGAGGAAAGGAGCAAGTACCGGGACATCGCAGGAAGAAGAAAGATAGGTTGTTGGAAACAATTGTAGTTCAAGAATGGACGCTGGTAATAAACGGAGAAGACGAAGGCGTTTGGCGTGCGTCTCTCTCCGAAATGGATTACAAAACTGAGCAAAGGGGACAATGATACAGCGGGTGCAAGTGGAAGCAGTCGAGTGGAGAGCAGAAGGAGGAAAAAGCAAAAATGGAAGTGTATGGCTTAGGGGACGAAGAAAAAGAAGAAGGGAGAAGAAGCAGAAGAAACAGAATGAAGAAAAAAGTGCGGAGTTATAAAACATAACTTTAAAAGCAGAGTGAACAATGTTAAACAAGCAAAGTGCAAAGGTTGAAATGGAGTGGAATGCAAAGTAGGTCAAATGAATACAGGTTAGACACAGTAAGTGAAAATCGTTAAAAATTTGACTAATTATGTAAATTTTTATTTAAGATGAGGAATGGATGGGAGGCGATGTAGTTTGTGACAGGCTATATGTGAAAAATGTGACTTTCTCGTCGAATGATGTAAAATAGAGGTAAGGAAAAGATAGAGCATGAGAAGGTTTAAAAGTAGGTTCGTGCTAAGGATATGAAATAGAGGATGAACTGAAATGAGGTTTCAGAAAAGAGGGTAGTACAATGAAAAAAATGAAAAGAGGTTATACAATAAATGAAAAAGTTTTGAAAGTCCGACGATGATGTAAATTTTGTAGATAATTTGGTAAAGCGGAGAAATGGAGGGAGATAAAAAGTAAAAGGGGAGGTTTCAAAAATTTGTGAAGAGGGTAAAAAGCAGATGGGAAAGTGAAAAAGATATTTTTAAATTTTTTGAGATTAGGATGTAGTTCAACACGTAGCATTAGGGCCTGTTCAATTCGAATTCAAGAAGACTTGTTTTGCTTCGTTTCTGTCTTCGTTTCAATACGCAGTACTTCCAGTAATTTAACCTCCTTCTTTTATGCAGGAGGTTAAAAACAAATTATTTTAAATCTTGACCGTATTATAATATAAATAAGACAGATGAGCAATCTTAAATCATCAAAATTGTTATATTACACGTAACAGGTATTTATTTATTTTTATTTTTAGTTATTATATAAAAGCGTTTGAATTTCAAGTTTTTTCAACAAAATTTGTATTTTTTAAATTCTGTTCAAATTGCCTTACAATTTTGCTTCTTTAGTTGGTACTTGGTTTTTAGCATACAATAATAACTATTTTGTATTTTACAGCCTTGAAAGTACTTCAAAAGTTCTCAAGATTATTGACTTTCGATCATTATATATATTAGGGCCAGTCTCGCTCATTTCGATGAAGGGCGCTGGCTTAGCGCATCGCCTCTCGTAGCTGGTAATATAAAAGTAAAAGGTGAACTGTATCGCTCGTGACGTTGAGTAGAATTATTCCAAATATTTAACTTATTTAGCAAGTTATGTTATATTTCTCTATATTTTATATCAGTGGTTGGAAAATAAGAGAAATGAGGAAATTTGGAATTTTCAAACCACTATGCTAAAAGCTTTTCTGTTAATCAAATTTTTTCAGGAATGACTTAAATGGAAGCTTTTGATATACAGATGTGACACAACAAACTTTTTGGTCAATGTTGGTATTTTCAATCGACTAGGCCAGCCGAACTTCAACACCAGACATTTATAGCGAGGTACGCTATTCGGGAATGGAAAAGGAAGGAACTGTCAAGTGCGTGTAGCAAATGAGCGTGAGTGTCAGGTAAAAGTTGACTCCACCATGGGAAATTGAACTCCTGATTAGGGGAATGGTGAGGACCGATCCTTAAGAGAACCAACAAGGGGTCTGCTAACTCAACTGATGACATCCATTTTTGTATTAGCAGGCAATAGTAGAAAAAGCAAGAAATGGAGGACTGGCGAAGTTGGCGTTACTGTGAAAACACAACTGTGATGCTCATGCGCAGTTTGCAAGTAAATTCTAAGGATAGGCTATCACAGCCTTGATCAGCGGTTTGAAGCCTGATGCTTTATTCATTGCCCCAGTCAGTTGATGATCAAATTTACCTTGTAAATGGTGAAAGACGTATCTGCATTTTTTTAGCGAAACTGAGTTAAGGTCCTCAGCATATTCCTGAGGCATTCCTCGAATTATATATGTATGAGAAACATACAAATTCGCATTCTGACGTTAATAATTTTAAGAAAATAATTTACCTGTATCTGCATTTGACATTGTGTGTACAAATAGAAAAAGACGTATCTATGAAAACAAAACTGCGCATGTGCGTCGTCCAGTTAGATTCGTCTGCCAACATATTATTTTGTTAGATACGGCTATCGGCTTGACACGTGCAAATGACGTCGTGTTGTTTTGACAAAATTAATCATAAATTCTCGTTTTGTATTTTAACCAAATTGTATCTTCTACAAAGGGCTGCCCCGATCAGCGTCATCTTCATGGATGGCAGTCGCTCCCAAGGAGGATCCTTCGGTGTTTTTTAAAAATAATTTATATATATATATATATTCGGTTCGCTTCTTTTGGAATCGAACCGAAGGGCCAATGATAAAGCCACGGAAGGCGTCCTTGTGTTGCGGATAGAGGGTCCCTGTACCAAGGATTTCTGCTGAATATGATTATAATAATTAATAAGTAGTCACGGACAATTGTCCAGGGGTGGTCCCGAAGGATATACACCCCAAGCGGCTGCGTAAAGACCGTGCCGAAAGCTGAATGGCACCTGGGTGAGGTTGCTCGAACGATGACTCTGGGATACCGGGCGACAACTCAGAGTATGCAGCCTTATCCTTGCATGCGGGGCTTTATAAGGATAGACGAAGATCGATGCTTCAGCACCCGGAGAAACATCAAAATCCAGGTTTCTTTAAAGCCCAAAGATCTGGCTGAACTGGATGACGAGCTTAGTGGAGATTTTTCCAAAGAATCCGACCTCTGGACTATCAATTGTGGTGTGTATAATGCAGCGAGAGCTTTGGCGCATGCAAATCGTAAAACAAAACCAACGGCTGATCATAAGACCAAAGGACGAATGCATCAACTAAATACACACACACACACATGGTTCCGGCTACTCCCACCACGGTCCCGGTATATTCTCCCCCCACGTCAGTGGGTGATCAATTAAAAAAAAGAGGCCCGAAGAGCGGGAAGCCTTGAATTGAGTACTTTGACATGCCATCATGAGAATACGTCTCACGACGTTTTCGATAAAATATTATAAGCCTAAAAGTCATACAGGTACAAATACTAATATTTCACAAGGTAGAATCTATTTTCTCAGTCATGTTCCATTTTTTTGTCGATTCACGACCTTTCAGTTTCACGAAATAAAATAAAAT
>JAABKJ010003458.1:0-25969 GCA_011634705.1 Andricus grossulariae | reverse complement strand
GTAAAATGGGCAAATATATGCGGAACAGATTATACTACAGAAACAATAGTCGTAACGAAAATTGAGTCTGAAAATCCAACGTTTGGAAAGATTTGCTCGATATACATTATTAATGATACGGTAGACTTTTTAATAATGTCTTTGGAGTGTAAAAAATTCGATGAGCATTTTTATGCTTACGAAGCAAACGTGTTGGCAGGTAAGGGCAAAGAATTTGTAGTCACCTATAATGACTTACCGCATAAATTTCCATGTCTCTCAGTACAAAAAGTATCAAAGACTTATGTAGCTAGTAAGTTTTTAATACTATAAACATATTTGTAAGTTAGCATTTATTTTTCAATTTTTTTCAAACTTCAGATCGGAAAAAAGTTTATAAGTATACGAATTGCTTTGAGCAACTTACTTTTTATTCCTGCAAGAAAGGGAACCTTTTTTCGAAGTTAAATTGTCAGTTGAAAATATACTACAATGTATAATACTTATGAGTGTCAAATTACGTGTGCACAGTTTGTTATTGTTATTATTTAGAATTTCTTATAAACCATCTTTGTAAATAATTCTAGATCTGAATATCATACATGTCCTTTAGTAATGATTGTAGTCGAAATGGTTTGATTGTATTTGTACACAGTTTGGAATTAAAAAGAAACAGATATAACAATACAATACAATACCCATATATCTTATATACGAAATAGATAATACTTTAACTATATATGTTCAGAAAAATAACTTATTATCTACACTATGATAAAACAAAATAGTCATTCTATAAAACACTTCAATATTTAAAAACTGTACAGTTAAGATAATTCGTTTTAAATGTATTCATGCTGTTCATGATATATTAAATACATTCGTACTTCTAGAAAAGGACGTGAACTACATTTAATATAATATTGCCGTCCCAAATTAAATATCCATATCTTTATTTCAGACAAAAGTTACCTGTGACTTCAAAAATATAAGAAAAAAAATCTGATTCTTATGGAAGGAATTTATAATTTTTGTCTAAAATTTATAACGTAACAGGAGACTTCTCTGAAATGTAGATGTGGTGATTAAATTTGAGACGCCAATATTATTATCTAAATAAATGCCATTGCACTTGAATTCTCAGTAAAGTGTACTGTTTAATATCTTTTATCATGCTACTTTTATTTTGAAAAATTTGTTATTTTTACAGACTTATAAGTAGTTTCAACACATGGAAACCGTGTGAAACACCGCTTGAGTGAGCTAAATTTACCGTTCATCATGCGATTTTTATTTGGAAAAATCAGTCAAAGTTACTGGCTTATAAGTAATTTTGACATTCAGGAAATGCGAAGCGCACCACTAGGATCTGTAAGGTATACCGTTCAAATAAGTTAGATTTGTATACATGATCCGTTAAAGTGACAGAATAATAGGTATAAGTTGCATCTAGGAACCGTTCAGAATAGCAAATGGATCGGTAAAATCTACTGATCCACAAGTCACCACCACTTGAGAATTGGTACTGGTAACCATCAATGACCGTAACATTGACTTACCTATTCTTATTAAACCTACCGAATTGGCATGTTGTCCATATACGCACTTGGCAAGTAGATTTAACCTGGTTTTCAGTAAAATACAAGGTAGTCCAGGCATTACGTCGAAATAATGAGTGAAATTCCAGAAAACTTCCCACTTGAAATGTTTTTGATGAGAAAGTTTCGTTAAGGGATCCCTCTTAACATAACAAAAATAGTAAAAGAGATCAATTGCCAAGCCGTTTTTTTTTCGAAAACACTTCCAAAAGTTACTTTTGTGTAGACGGATAATTCCTATTGCATTTTAGAGCAAACTTTTCAACGACAAAAAGGAATAGAACAAAATTATGAGAAAATTTTGTTGAAAAAATTATCCGCTATCTTTCATAGGTTTCGAGTTAGGATATATTGAGAAACCCCCACTTTTTTGGATTTCCAGCGAAAAATCACTATGTTTCCAACTACACTGTGTACCTTTTCACCTAATTACTACACGAAAAAGTTCTTCATAATTGAGTGAAAGTAGACTAAATTTTCTGTGATTTCAAAAAAAATAACAATGTCCTACCTATAATAGGTCACATGTTATGGTCCCTCAAAGTTAGCCATTTTTGCCTGTTTTTACGGGCAAAAAAGTGGAGTTCAGTTTTTTCAAAATAAATCGAGTCACGTTTAGTTTGCATTGATGATGCCAGAGGATGAAGTAGAGCTATAAAATTCTGCGTACATCTAAAGAAAAAGTCTTTTAGACCTATTATTTTGGGAATTGCAGGGTTTCAAAAATTTTATATTTTTTTCGCATTTTTGACTATAAACGAAAAAGTTCTGTTTTTTTGAAATACCTCATTTCCTGTCGATTCTACGACAAAAGTTTATACAGTACAAATGAAAGTAGAGTCAATTTAGCGTAATTAAAAAAAAAGAAACTGTCCTTGCCCTAATGGGTCACGAGATATGACCTTGGAAAGTTCACTCTTCCTGCACAGAGGCAGCTAAGCGTACCGTAAATTAGAACTTCTCTCATATTTCGAACTTTTCGTCCCAAATAAGTATATGTATCTCATTTATTATGTATAAAACGTCTTTTGCCATTGATGAATAAATTATTGTTTATAACAAAAGCTTGCTATCACCACCAGTGATTACTTTTTGGCCCTTTTTTAGTACTTTCGTGGCAAAAAAGTGATTCTAATTGATTGAAAATGTTAAATATATTTTTTATCAATGAACAAATATTTTTTATTAATAATTGTTTATAACAAAATCTTGCCATAGCCACTTTTGTGTACTTTTTGAATACTTTTCTACCAAAAAATATTTATATTTGATCAAAAATGTGACATATATTTTTTATCAATAAACAAATAGTTGTTGAATAATTTTTTGTAATAATATGTGTGGTGGTAGCAAGCTTTTGTTACAAAAAAATATTCATTTATAAATGGCAAAAGACGTTCTGTACATGATAAATGAGATATATACACTTATTTGGGACAAAAACTTCGAAATATGAGCGCAGTTCTACTTTACGGCACGCTTAGCTGCCTCTGTGCAGGAAGAGTGCACTTTCCAAGGTCATATCTCGTGACCTATTAGGGCTAGGACAGTTTTTTTTTAATTACGCTAAATTGACTCCACTTTCATTTGTTCTGTATAAACTTTGTCTTAGGATTGACAGAAAACGAGGTATTTAAAAAAACACCACTTTTTCGTTTTTAGTCAAAAATGCAAAAAAAATTAAATTTTCGAAACCTTGCAATTCCCGAAATAATAGGCCTAAAATACTTTTTTTTAGATGTACGCAGAATTTTATAGACTCTATTGCATCCCCTGGCATCATCAATTCAAACTGAACGTGACTCGATTTATTTTGAAAAAACTGAACTCCACTTTTTTGCCCGTGAAAACAGGCAAAAATGGCCAACTTTAAGGGGTCGTAACATGTGACCTATATAGGTAGGACATTGTTCTTTTTTTGAAATCACAGAAAATTGAGTCTACTTTCACTCAATTGTGAAGAAATTTTTCGTGTAGTAATTAGGTGCAAAGGTACACAGTGTATTTGAAACATAGTGATTTTTCGCTGAAAATTAAAAAAAGTGAGGTTTTTTCAATATATCCTAACTCGAAACCTATGAGAGATAGCAGATTATTTTTTTGACAAAATTTTCTCATAATTTTGCTCTCTTTCTTTTTTCTGTTGGAAATATTGCTCTAAAATGCAATGGGAATTATCCGTCCACGCAAAAGTAAATTTTGGAACTGTTTTCGAAAAAAATACCCGGTTTGTCAATTGATCTGTTCTAGCATTTTTGATATGTTAAATGGGACCCCTTAACGAAACTTTCTCATTAAAAACATTTCAAGTGGGAATTTTTCGGGAACCAAACTACCAGATGACTTGACTAGGGTTCTTTTTTCGGCGTGCAGGGGTGACCCCCACTCTTTCCCCTGGTGAGTCTTGAACGATTCGCCCGAGTGAACCGAGCATGATCAAAAAATACATGGTCTAGCCTTAAGGTCTCCCAGTTTCGTCCCACTCACGCTCTAACACAGCCAGCCATTTGGTTACCATAGGAACCGTTAGCGTCTCGGTCTCCACTCAAAAGATTTGAAATCATGAATAATGGCTATATTATAAATCAATGGCAATACCTGCGAAAATTCTCAATATTCAAATGACGTGGAAGAAGCGGACACTGCTGACGCTTTCCGTCTGTGCAAGTGCAACGTGTTAAGATCAGCTTTGTGAAAATTGGAGTATGATAAAGTTATATTATACATATTGGTAAGTGTACTTCAATAAGTGTGCAAAGTAGCTGTAATTTTAAACATAACCTACTAAGTCAATTTCCACAAGTACAATGCATTTCATTGCATATTCTTATAGATAAAAATGCCAACCACTTGTGCAGTTGACGGTTGTGTCCATCAGGCCGATAAAAACAACCCAGAGATTAGTTTATTCTGCTTTCCGAAGGAGGAGTATTATATTCAAGAGTGGCAGAAAGTGTGGAGAAATAAAAAGATAAACCCAAAACACGGTGAGTTAATTGTACATACATTCGAGAAAAAATATAGAAATGTCCATTGTAATTTCTAATACTATATAGAGTTTCATATTTTATGCATATCATACGGTATCTAAAGAAAAATACCTATAGGGAGTACGGAAGTTGTGGAGCGTTTTTCTGTAGGTGGGGGTAGGGGTACATGAACCATATATAATATTGCCATTGTCATATTGCCAAACATTTCACAAAGATTGCAATGATTTTCCAAAGATTTAAAAAATTTCACAAATTGTTCGAAAATATTTCGCAAAGATTTTCAAAGGTTTTAGAAATATTTCAGGAAGATTAAAAAAATTCCGTATAGACTTCAAGTAGATTTCAAAGATTCCACAAAGGATTTAATAATTTACCCTAGATTTAACAAAGATTTAATAAATTTCTCAAATATTACCAAATATTTCACAAAGATTAAAAAAATTTCACAAATATTTTGTAAAGATTTCTGATGGATTTCAAAGATTAAATAAACAATTCAATTATTCCACAAAGATTTCCGATAGATTTCCAAGAGTTAACAAAGATTTCAATAATTTCACAAATATTATTAGAAGGTTTTAGAAAGATTTGATTGAGGTTTACAAAAATTCGTATACACTTCAAGTAGATTTCAAAGATTCCACAAAGGATTTAATAATTTACCCCAGATTCCACAAAGATTTCAAATATTTTGCAAAAAATTTTAATATTTTTCACATATTTCGATGATGACTTCAATGATTTACCAAAGATTTAATAAATTTCTCAAATATTACCAAATATTTCTCAGAGATGAAAAAAATTTCACAAATACTTTGCAAAGATTTCGGATGGAGTTTAAAGATTAAATAAACAATTCAATTATTCCCCAAAGTTTTCCGATAGATTTCCAAGAGTTAACAAAGATTTCTATAATTTCACAAATATTATTAGAAGGTTTTAGAAAGATTTCAGGAAAATTTAAACAATTTCGTATAGACTTCAAGTAGATTTCAAAGATTCCACAAAGGATTTAATAATTTACCCAAGATTTCAAAAAGATTTCAAATATTTTGCAAAGATTTCGAATATTTACCACAGATTTCAATGATGACTTCAATAATTTACCAAAGATTTAATAAATTTCTTAAATATTACCAAATATTTCACAAAGATTAAAAAAATTTCACAAATATTTTTCAAATATTTCGGATAGATTTCAAAGATTAAATAAACAATTCAATTATTTCACAAAGATTTCCGATAGATTTCAAAGAGTTAACAAAGATTTCAATAATTTCACAAACATTATTAGAACGTTTTAGAAAGATTTTACTGAGGTTTAAAAAAATTCGTATAGACTTCAAGTAGATTTCAAAGATTCCACAAGGGATATAATAATTTGCCCCATATTTCAGAAAGATTTCAAATATTTTGCAAAGATTTCAGATATTTACCATAGATTTCGATGATGATTTCAATAATTTACCAAACATTTAATAAATTTCTCTAATATTACCAAATATTTCACAAAGATTAAAAAAAATTCACAAATATCTTGCAAAGATTTCAGATAGATTTCAAAGATTAAATAAACAATTTAATTATTTCACAAAGATTTCCGATAGATTTCAAAGAGTTAACAAAGATTTCAATAATTTCACAAATATTATTAGAAGGTCTTAGAAAGATTTTACTGAGGTTTACACAAATTCCTATAGGCTATAAGCAATGTTACATTATTTCATTTGCATTAAAAGGTAAAATTCTGCAGGTGCATTGAGAGGTTATGTTATCCATATTTCTTCTACATTACAAGGATAAGAAGTTATATATTGTTGTATATTTTATATTATCTATGGCACAAATTACATTATTTTCAAACTAATTTGATTGATTTATAAATTGTACAATTTCTTTATCTTTTACTTGAAATCTTCACTCATGGAATTTACGTCATTTCAAATATACTTCATTCTCGCGCGCTCACATATCTAATATGGCTGGCTGTGGTAGAATTCATTCCTATTGGCTAACTTTTTTTTAGTTGTGCGTGGCTAGACCATGTATTTTTCGGAGTGAGTGAATGTCATTGAGCCGTTCAGCGTCACATCTGCTGTTTATTAAACTTAAACATGTAACGAGAAGGGGGATATTGGTTTCTAAATTCACATCAATGTTTGAAATCTTACAATTCAGCGTAACATCGCGTGTAGTGTCCTTAGCCTCTCGTGCTCCAAAAAATGTATTGTCAATGTGCACTGTTTTTGCATATCAAATTATGTCTCATACACCTAACTCTCCACAATGAACAAAAAATGCTTCCAGAATTCATGTATTTCATGTAAATTTTCAGGTTTTATAGGCTTCACTTAATTTTATAAATTCCAGTCTTCTATAAGAAAGAGACTGGAATAAGTAGAAAAAGGACAACAAATATAGAAACTGTAGGATAATCAAGTCGACCCCCTAAGATTGCCAGGTCGCCTGCCCGAGGAGATCAAGTCGACCAATATGATATGACCAAATCGACCCTTTATGATGAGCGATTCGACCCTTTATAATTATCAGTCCGCCCTCTGTGATGATCCGTTCGACTCTCTATGGCGCTTGAGTCTACCGTGCCAGATGACACTAAGTCGAAACTCTCAGATGATCCATTTGAACCTCTTGTTTTAACCTTCTAGATATAGTCGCTTTAGCCATCGTCAAGGGCTGTCCTACAGCTGACCCTGCAATATAGTATGTCTGCACATCTAGATGGCCCAACTGACCTTTCAATTATGTCCCGGAAGTGATAAAAAGGTGAGTAATTGTTATATTTCAAAAAAATGTATTACGTGCGCTTATGACACTTGCCATTTTTAAATGCGTTTTCTTTCTCGAAAAACAGCTTTTCAAAGATCCATCTTCAAAAGTGCCCTTGCAAAAAGGTCACATACTATGATTCGAAAATTTCTGACTACCGTAAATCATGTTTGTAGGGTTTTCCCAAGTTAGACACCCAGCGGGCACTGTTATATAAATATGATGTAACAGTTCTAGAACAGAAAATAACAGGTTCTGTAACAGAATTAGAAAAAACTTAGACCATGGTCTAAGTAATGTCGTCCCCAAATGGACCTAGCAGTTATGTAACGCTGTTACAGAACCATGTACTGTCAGAGTACAATTCAATTCAGTAACAATTCTGGAACAGCGTTATATGTAAAAAAATATTTGTAGAACAATTAAGTAACAGGTTTACAGAGTAAGCATGTTTTGTATTAGTGCCGTAACACATATGTAACAGTTTTACGATTTAAATTAGTTATGTAATCGATCAATAACAATTCCATGCACGGAGAAAAATGAAAGGTTAGTTGGGCCATCTAGATGTGCAGACCGACTATATTGCATGGTCAACTATAGGACAGCCCTTAAAGATGGCTAAAGAAACTATCTCTAGAAGGTTAAAACAAAAGGTTCAAATCGATTATCTGAGAGTGTCGACTTGGTGTCACCTCGAACGGTCGACTCAAGCGTCATAGAGAGTCGAACCGATCATCACAGATGGCAGACTGATCATTATAAAGGGTCGAATCGCTTGTCATAAGAGGTCGATTTGGTCATCTCATATTGGTCTACTTGATATCCTTGGACAGGCGACCGGGCAATCTTAGGAGGTCGATTTGATTATCCTACATTTTCTATATTTGTTGTCATTTTCCTACTTATTCCAGTCTCTGTCGTATAGAAGACTGGAAATTATCAAATCAAGTGGAACCTATATAACCTGAAAATTTACATGAACTCTGAAAGCATTTTTTATTCTTTGTGGAGAGTGAGGTGTATGAGACATAATTTGATATGTAAAAACAGTGCACATTGACAATATATATTTTTTGGAGCACGAGAGGCTAAAGACACGGCACGATGTCACACTGAATTGTAAGCTTTCAAACATTGATGTGAATTTAAAAACCAATATCCCACTTCTCGTTACTTTCTGCATCATCAATGAATGCTGAAATTTGTTGCACGTTTTCAATTTGAAACGACACGTTGACAACAAAATGGTAGCTGAAAGTCTAGTTACGCCTTTATCCTAAATCCCTTGGAAGCATCAAATTTGACGTTGAAAATTTTTATGCACTTCACTTTTCACGAATGTTCGAAATATCGAAAAGCAGTTTAAAATGATGAAAAACACGTTTAAGTTCAATAAATAGGAAATGTGACGCTGAACGGCTCAATGACATTCACTCACTACGAAAATGCTCTGGACTCTAGCGAGTCTACAGCATCATGGTCTAGACACTCTAGGCCACGGTGCTTCCAATCCCAACTCTCACTGCATGCATCGCGTCAATAACCGGATTGGTTATAGGGTTGGCGCGCTTATTTGAAATGATTAATTGTGAAAACCAATTGTGTACAGCAAATAATAAGAGTTAAGTTATTAAAAATAATTCTGTGCTCTCAAGAAAGAATTATAAAGTGAAATTTAATTATTTATTAGATTTTCTTCTTAAAAATAAATGATCGATTTCTATTTTGAAGAAAGGAATATCTTTTTTATCCTAAATATTAATGCACAATTATTCCCAATATTCTTATGCACTTTACATTTATTATTTGTTGTGAAAATTTGACTTAGACATTCAATCATTTTAAATAATCACGCCAACCGTAACTAATCAGGTCGGCCCTCCGCGATGGGTCATTTGCTCTTCCGTGGATGGTCGAAATGAGTGAAAACAAGATTATTGTATTGACCATCCTAAAGGGATACCTTGCTCATCTCTGATAGTGAGTCTGGAATTCTTAGAACAGTCAGACTGGTCATAAAAAGAGAGCCTCTTCTTGCAAAATCGCCACGGGTTCTGGAGATACGTCTCAAATTTCGAAGTCTTAAACTTCAATTTTCAGTCGGTGATTACTGTTGTCGACCTCGAAAGCGGTGATCGCCGAGAATTTTTCAGATTTTGTTTCTTAACTTCAATTCTTGTTGTGACTTACTATACTAATGGGAAAAACTGAAACTGACAGGACGTAATCGGTGAAATCTAATCTTCAATTTAAGCTAATAAAAATTCAAAAATATTTACGGGTTCTCAAGATATGAGATAAATGTTCAACCATATCTGCTTCGCGTCTCAGTCGGCGATCACTGCAGATGGCCAGACTTGCTGCTAAAGCGACTGAAATTCGGCGCAGACACATCTGACATTTTTAGTCGTATCTCGAGAACCCGTGAATATTTTTGAAATTTTATTAGCTTAAATTAAAGATAAGACCTTAAGCACTATGTCGTGTGAATGTGAGATTTTTGTTAAAACTTTCCTAGATCATGCCACAAGTTGAAGTCAAAGTACAAAGTTAGAGAAATTCTTGCATTTTTTTTTAAACATCACACGATAAATATCATTATATCAAAATATCAAAAATACCTTCGTAAGGGCTTATTCGAAGCGTAATTTAATAAACTTTTTAACGGGTTGTAACTGTAACTGTCATAAATGAGGACAGTGACGACGATTAAATTTTCAATAAATATGAAACTAAATCAGATAAATAAATGAAGCTTCCAAAAAATTTAAAAAATGATAGTTTGACGAATAATCATTTTATATTTTCTTTTACAATGTATATATACATTATGTTTATATAATGTGTCTAATAATGTATAAATGTGGTAAGAAAACTGAGATAGTACTTCAGTTTTATCACACAAAAAAATGCACAACAAAATTTGGGGAATTTTTTTTTTTGATTTTATGCTTTCTAATGGCTGACTCAACATATGATTCCCTTTGTGGGCATTTTTTCATCCTTACCCGGCTATACCCTTCAAAAATAGAATTCTATCAAATAAAATATATTTTCTCGGTTGGCCCGATCGTTGGCAAAATTCTATTCTAAGATCGTTACAGAACAGTGTGCCCTTTATGTTTAATTTCTGTAACACGTGTGACATTCTAGTGACGTAACAGTTATATCTTTCTGTGATATACCAGTTACGTTACGGAATTCCAGAACTGTTACGCATCCTTACAGTAACAGCGTTACAGAACAGTGTGACCCTTATGTTCCGTTCTTGGAACACGTGTGACATTCTAGAGACATAACAGTTCCATCACTCTGTTCTATCTTAGTTACATAACAGAATTTCAGAACTGTTACGTTAACTCACAGTAACTGCGTTACAGAACAGCGTGACCCTTATGTTTCGTTCTTGGGGCACGTGTGACATTCTAGGGACATAACAGTTCTGTCGCTGTGCTCTATTTTAGTTACACAAAAGAATTCCAGAACTGTGACATATCCTTACAGTTGCAGCGTTACAGAACAGTGTGACCTTTATGTTCATTTCTTGAAACACGTATGACATTCCAGTGAAATAACAGTTCTATCACTCTCGTCTATATTAGTTACCTAAACGAATTCCAGAACTGTTACATATCCTTACAGTAACTGCGTTACAGAACAGTGTGTCCTTTATATTTCGTTCTTGGAACACGTGTGACATTCTAGAGACATGACAGTACTATCATTCTGTTCTATATTGGTTACATTACTTAATTCTGAAACTGTTACATAGCCCTACCGTCACAGCGTTACAGAATAGTGTGACCTTAATGTTCCGTTCTTAAAACACGTGTGAAATTCTAGTGATATAACGGTTCTATCACTCTGTTCTTTATTAGTTACATCACAAAATTCCAGAAATGTTACATATTCTTACAGTAACAGCGTTACAGAATAGTGTGACCTTGATGTTCCTTTCTTGGAACACGTGTGACATTTCCGTGACATGAGTTCTATCACTCTGTTCTATATTTGTTACATTGTAGAATTCGAAAACTGTTCCGTATACTTACAGTAACAGCGTTACAGAATAGTGTGACGTTGATGTTCCTTTCTTGGAACACTTGTGACATTCTAGAGATATGACAGTTACATCACTCCGTTCTATATTAGTTACATTACAGAATTCCAGTACTGTTACGTATTCTTACAGTAACAGCGTTACAGAATAGTGTGACCTTAATGTTCCTTTCTTGGATCACGTGTGACATTCTAGAGACATAAGAGTTCCATCCCTCTGTTCTATATTAGTTACATTATATAATCCCGAAACTGTTACATATCCTTACAGTAACAGCGTTATAGAATATTGTGACCCCAATGTTTCATTCTTGGAACACGCGTGACACTCTAGAGACATAACAGTTCTATCACTCTGTCCTATATTAGTTACATTACAGAATTGCAGACCTGGTATGCATCCTTACAGTAACTGCTTTACAGAACACTGTGACCTTTATGTTCCGTTCTTGGAACACGTGTGAGATTCTAGAGACATAACAGCTCCATCACTCTGTTCTATATTGAGTACATTACATAATTCCCGTGCTGTTACATATCCTTACAGTAACTGCGTTGCAGAACAGTGTGTCCTTTATATTTCGTTCTTTGAACACGTGTGACATTCTAGAGACATGACAGTTCTATCATTCTGTTCTATATTGGTTACATTACATAATTCCATAAATGTTACATATTCTTACGGTAAAAGCGTTACAGAATAGTGTGAACTTGACGTTCCTTTCTTGGAACACGTGTGACATTCTAGAGACATAACAGTTCCATCCCTCTGTTCTATATTAGTTACATTACATAATCTTGGAACTGTTACATATCATGACAGTAACTGAGTTACAGAACTGTGTGCCCTTTATATTTCGTTCTTCGAACACGCGTGATATTCTAGAGATATGACAGTTCTATCATTCTGTTCTATATTGGTTACATTACATAATTTCGGAAGTGTTACATATCCTCACCGTAACAGCGTTACAGAATAGTGTGACCTTAGGGTTCCTTTCTTGGAACACGTGTGACATTCTAGAGACATAACAGTTCCATCCCTCTGTTCTATATTTGTTACATTACATAATCTCGGAACTGTTACATATCATTACAGTAACTGCCTTACAGAACAGTGTGATCTTCATGTTCCGTTTTTGGAACAGGTGTGAAATTCTAGTGACATAACAGTTCTATCATTCTGTTATATATTAGTCACATCACATAATTCCAGAACTGTTACATATCCTTACAGTAACAGCGTTACAGAATAGTGTGACCTTGATGTTCCTTTCCTGGAACACGTGTGAAATTCTAGTGACATAACAGTTCTATCACTCTGTTCTATATACGTTTCGTAACAGAATTCCAGAAATGTTACGTATTCTTACAGTTACTTCGTTACAGAACAGTGTGCCCCTTATGTTTCGTTCTTGGAGCACGTGTGACATTCCTGAAACATAACAGTTCTATCATTCTTTTCTATATTAGTTACATTACAGAATCGAGAACTGATTGTTATCCTTACAGTAACTGCATTACAGGACAGTGTGACCTTTATGTTCCGTTCTTGGAACACGTGTGACATTCTGAATGTATAACAGTTGAATCACTCTGTTCTTGATTAGTTACATTACAGAATTCCAGGAATGTTACATATCCTTACAGTAACAGTGTTACAGAATAGTGTGACCTTTATGTTCCTTTTTTGGATCACTTGTGACATTCTAGAGACATAACAGTTTCATCACTCTGTTTTATATTAGATACGTTACAGAATTCCAGAACTGTTACGTATTCTTACAGTAACAGCGTGACAGAATAGGTCAACCTTATTGTTCCTTTCTTGGAGCACTTGTGGCATTCTAGTGATATAACAGATCTATAACTCTGGTCTATATTAGTTACACAAGAGTATTCCGGAACTGTTAATATCAGAACTATTGCGTATTCTTACAGTAACAGTGTTGCAGAACAGTGTGGCCTTTATGTTCCTTTCGTGGAATACTTGTGACATTATAGGGACATAACAGTTCCATCACTCTGTTCTATATTAGTTGTATTACAGAATTCCAGAACTGTTACGTATGCTCACAGTAACAGCGTTATAGAACAGTTTGACCTTGATATTCCTTTCGTGGAACACGTGTGACATTCTAGCGACATAACAGTTCTATCACACTCGTGGATATTAGTTACCCAAGAGAATTCAAGAACTGTTACATATGCTTACAGTAACTGCGTTACAGTACAGTGAGACCTTCATGTTCCGTTCTTGGAGCACGCGTGACATTCTGGAGATATAACAGTTCTTTCACACTGATCTATATTAGTTACCCAAAAGAAGTCCAGAACTGTTACCTATGCTTACAGTAACTGCGTTACAGAACAGTGTGACCTTTATGTTCAGTTCTCGGAACACGTGTGACATTCTGGAGGCATTACAGTTCTATCATGCTGTTCTTTATTAGTTACATTACAGAATTCCAGAACTGTTGCGTATCCTTACAGTAACAGCGTTACAGAATTGTGTGACATCCATGTTCCTTGCTTGGAACTCGCGTGACGTTCTAGAGACATAATAGTTCTATCATTCTGTTCTATTATAGTTACATTAGAGAATTCCAGAACTGTGACGTATCCTTACTGTTACTGCGTTACAGAACAGTGTGACCTTTATGTTCCTTTCTTGGAACACGTGTGCCATTCTAGAGACATAACAGTTCATTCACTCTTTTCTATATTGGTTACATGACATAATTCCAGAACGGATACATATACTTACAGTCACAACGTTACAGAATTGTGTGACATTAATGTTTCTTTCTTGGAACACGCGTGACATTCTAGAGACATAAAATTTCTATCATTCTGTTCTATTATAGTTACATTACAGAATTCCAGAACTGTTACGTATCCTAGCAGTTACTGCGTTACAGAATAGTGTCACCTTTATGTTCCTTTCTTGGAACACGTGGGCCATTCTAGAGATATAACAGTTCTATAACTCTTTTCTATATTAGTTACATTACAGAATTCGAGAACTGGTGCGTATCCTCTCTTTAACTGCGTCACAGAACAGTGTGACCTTTATGTTTCTATCTTGGAACACATGTGACATTCTAGTGACAGGACAGTTCTAGCATTCTGTGCTATATTGGTTACATTACACAATTCCAAAAAATTTTACATATCCTTACAGTAACAGCGTTACGGAATAGTGTGGCCTTAATGTTTCTTTCTTGGGACACGTGTGAAATTCTAGAGCCATAACAGTTCCATCACTGTCTTCTATGTTGGTTACGTTACAGATTACGAGAACTGTTACTTATCCTAACAGTATCAGCGTCACAGAATTGTGGGACCTTTATTTTCCTTTCTTGGAACACCTGTGACATTCTAGTAACATAACAGTTCTATCACTGTGGTCTATATTAGTTACACAAAAGAATTCCAGAACTGTTACAAATCCTTACAATAACTGCGTTACAGAACAGTGTGATCTTTGGGTTCCGTTCTTGGATCACGTGTGACATTCTGGAGACATAACGGTTTTACCACTTTGTTCTATATTGGTTACATTACATAATTCCAGAACTGTTACATATCCTTACAGCAACTGCGTTACATAATAGCGAGACCTCAATGTTCCTATCTTGGAACACGTGTGACATTCAAGAGACGTAACAATTTTATATTAGTAAGATTACAGAATTCCAGAACTGTTACGTATCCTTAAATTAACTGCGTTACAGAACAGTGTGACATGTATGTTTCCTTCTTGGAAAACGTGTGAAATTCTAGAGACATAACAGTTCCATCACTCTGTTCTATATTGGTTACATCACAGAATTCCAGAACTGTTACGTATCCTTACATTAACAGCGTTACAGAATAGTGTGACCTAAATGTTTCATTCTTGGGACACGTGTGAAATTCTAGAGACATAACAGTTCTATCACTCTCTTCTATGCTGGTTACGTTACAGATTTCCAGAACTGTTACGTATCCTAACAGTATCAGCGTCACAGAATTGTGGGACCTTTATGTTCCTTTCTTGGAACACGTGTGACATTCTAGTAACATAACAGTTCTATCACTCTGGTCTATATTAGTTCCACA
This sequence comes from Andricus grossulariae, assembly GCA_011634705.1. Lineage (NCBI taxonomy): Eukaryota > Metazoa > Arthropoda > Insecta > Hymenoptera > Cynipidae > Andricus > Andricus grossulariae. The sequence goes on along the minus strand of JAABKJ010003458.1, from coordinate 10,446 downwards.
AAAGAATTCCAGAACTGTTACAAATCCTTACAGTAACTGCGTTACAGAACAGTGTGATCTTTAGGTTCCGTTCTTGGATCACGTGTGACATTCTGGAGACATGACGGTTTTACCACTTTGTTCTATTACATATCCTTACAGTAACTGCATTAAATAATAGCGAGACCTCAATGTTCCTATCTTGGAACACGTGTGACATTCGAGAGACATAACAGTTCTATATTAGTAAAATTACAGAATTCCAGAACTGTCACGTATCCTTAAATTAACTGCGTTACAGAACAGTGTGACATTTATGTTCCCTTCTTGGAACACGTGTGAAATTCTAGAGACATAACAGTTCCATTACTCCGTTCTATATTGGTTACATCACATAATGCCAGAACGGTTACATATCCTTAGAGTCACAACGTTACAGAATTGCGTGACCTCAATGTTCGTTTCTTGGAACACGTGTGACCTTCTAGAGACATAACAGTTCTACCTCTCAGTTCTAAATTAGTTACATTACAGAATTCCAGAACTGTTATGTATCCTTACAGTAACAGCGTTACAGAATAGTGTGACCTAAATGTTTCTTTTTTGGGACACGTGTGAAATTCTAGAGACATAACAGTTCTATCATTACGTTCTATAGTATTTACACAAAAGAATTACAGAACTGTTACATATCCTTACAGTAACTGCGTTAAAGAACAGTGTGACCTTTATGTTCCGTTCTTGGAACAAGTGTGACATTCTGGAGACATAACAGTTCTATCATTCTGTTCTATATTGGTTACATTACCTATTTTCAGAACTGTTACATATCCTTACAGTAACAGCGTTACGGAATAGTGTGACCTTAACGTTTGTTTCTTGAAACACGCGTGACATTCTAGAGACATAACAGTTTCATCACTCTGTTCTATATTGGTTACATTACAGAATTCAAGAACTGTTACGTATCCTCACAGTAACTGTGTTATAGAACAGTGTGATCTTTATGTTCAGTTATTGTATCACGTGTGACATTCTAGACACGTAACATTTCTATCACTTTGTTCTATATTTGTTACACAAATCAATTCCAGAAATGTTACATATCCTTACGGTAACAGCGTTGCAGAATAGTCTGACCTTATTGTTCCTTTCTTGGAACACGTGTGACATTCTAGAGACATAATAGTTCTGTCATTCTGTTCTATATTAGTTACTTTACAGCATTTCAGAACTGTTACGTATCCTTACAGTTACTGCGTTACAGAACAGTGTGACCTTTATGCTCCTTTCTTGGAACACGTGTGCCATTCTACAGACATAACAGTTCTATCACTCTGTTCTATATTAGTTACATTACAGAATTCCAGAACTGTTACGTATCCAGCAGTAACAGCGTTACAGACTAGTGTGACCTCAATGTTCTTTTCTTGGAACGCGTGTGACATTCGAGACAGAACAGTTCTATCACTCTGTTCTATATTAGTTACACAAAATAATTCCAGAACTGGTACGTATCCTTACAGTAACTGCCTTACAGAACAGTGTGACCTTTAGTTTTCTTTCTCGGAACACGTGTGACATTCTAGTGACATAACAGTTCTAGCATTCTGTTCTATATTGCTTACATTACATAATTCAAAAAACTTTTACATATCCTTACAGTAACAGCGTTGCAGAACAGTGTGACCTTAATTTTCCCTTCTTGGAACACGTGTGACATTCTAGAGACATAACAGTTCTATTAATCTGTTCTATATTAGTTACGTTACAGAATTCAAGAACTGTTACGTATCCTTACAGTAACAGCGTAACAGAATAGTGTGAACCTAATGTTCCTTTCTTGGAACACAGTGCGATTTTAGAGACATTACAGTTCTATTACTCTCTTTTATATTAGTTACCTTACTGAATTCAAGGACTGTTACGTATTCTTACAGTAACAGCGTCGCAGAATAGTGCGGACTTACTCTTCCTTCCTGGGAACCCGTGAGATATTCTATAGACATAACAGTTCTATCACTCCGTTCTATATTAGTTACATTACTGAATTCCAGAACTGTTCCGTATCCTTACAATAACAGCGTCACAGAATAGTTTGACCTTATTGTTCCTTCCTTGGAACACGTGTGACATTCTAGTGACATAACAGTGTTATCACTCTGGTCTATATAATCACCCAGAAGAACTCCAGAACTGTTACATATGCTCACAGTAACTGGATTACCGAACATTATGACCTTTATGTTCCGTTCTTGGCACACTTGTGACATTCTGGAGACATAAATGTTCTATCATACTGTTCTATATTTGTTACGTCAAATAATTCCAGAACTGTTACATATCCTCACAGTAACTGCGTTATAGAACAGTGTGACCTTTATGTTCCGTTCTTGTACCACGTTTGACATTCTAGACTCGTAACATTTCTATCACTTTGTTTTATATCAGTTACACAAAACAATTCCAGAACTGTTACATATCCTTACAGTAACAGTATTACCGAATGGTGGGACCTTAATGTCCCTTTCTGGGAACACGTGTGACATTATAGAGACATAACGGTTCTATCACTCTCTTCTATATGAGTTACGTTACGGAATTCCAGAACTGTTACGTATCCTCACAGTAACAGCTTAACAGAATAGTGTGACCTTAATGTTTCTTTCTGGGAACACGTGTGACATTCTAGAGACATAACAGTTGTATCAGTCTGTTCTATATTGGTTACGTTGCAGATTTCCAGAACTGTTACGTATCCTTACAGTATCAGCGTCACAGAATGGTGTGATCTTTATTTTCCTTTCTTGGAACACGTGTGACATTCTAGTGACAGAACAGTTCTATCACTCTGGTTTTATATTAGTTACAGAAAAGAATTCCAGAGCTGTTACATATCCTTACAGTAACTGCGTTACAGAACAGGGTGACCTTTATGTTCCGTTCTTGGAACACGTGTGACATTCTAGAGACATAACAGTTTTACCACTTTGTTCTATATTAGTTACATTACATAATTCCAGAACTGTTACATATCCTTACAGTAACTGCGTTACATAACAGCGTGACCTTAATGTTCCTCTCTTGGAACACGTGTGACATTCAAGAGACATAACAGTTCCATCACTCTGTTCTGTGTTAGTTACATTACAGAATTCGAGAACTCGTACGTATCTTTACAGTAACTGCGTTACAGAATAGTGTGACCTTTATGTTCCGTTCCTGGAATAGGTGTGACATTCTAGAGACGTAACAGTTCTATCACATTGTTCAGTATGAGTGATATTACAGAATTCGAGAACTGGTACGTATCCTTACAGTATCAGCGTTTCAGAATAGTGTGAACTTTATGTTCCGTTCTTGGAACACGTGTGACATTCTAGAGACATAACAAATCTATCACTCTGTGCTATAATAGTTACATCAGATAATTCCAGAACTGTTACGTATCCTTACAGTAACTGCGTTACAAAACAGTGTGACCTTTATGTTTCATTCTTGGAACACTTGTGACATTCTCGAGACATAGCAGTGCTATCGCTCTGTTGTATATTAGTTACATTATAGAATTCCAGAACTGTTATATATCCTTACAGTAAGTGCGTTACGGATCAGTGTGACCTTTATGTTCCTTTCTTGGAACACGTGTGCCATTCTAGTGACATTACGGTTCTATTACTCTGTTCTATATTGGTTACATTACAAAATTCCAGAACTGTTACGTTTCCTTACAGTAACTGCGTTACAGAACAGGGCGACTCTGGGTTGTAGACACTTTCAAGGCAATCATACAGCAATATTTCATACGAACATTATGACTGTCGGAAATTTATATATTCCTTTAATATTAGTTGAATATTTCGTGGAAAAATTCCAAAAGGTCTAGAGAAATATTCTTTTAATATTAAAAGAATATAGCGCGCTATATGTAAGATTGTGGAGTACTTCTTTTTGAATGTTTTTCAGCCTACGGACGCCCTAGGCCTTCTGAGATGGAAAGTTGAAACCCAGATGTTTTTTGAAAAAGTTGGAGAAGAAGCACAGCAAAGTGAATGAACTTTAGATGAAAATATCCACGTAGAACTTCTCCTTGAAACACATTGAGAAATCTAGAAAAAACACGTGGAATGTGGGTGGTATTTTGAAGACCTGTGAAGTTACCTAGCCCCCCACCACCCTGAAGTTCGGATTGCTTGCATTTGCATTTTGCAAACTTTTGCATATCGCTTGTAGTGTTTGTACATCTGGTTTTTTCGTTTACAATCCTCCTGGTTACCAAGTTAGGGTTAAATAAAAATTCTGAGTTATCCATCAAAAATATTAATTTTTCCCTTTTTCTTTTTGCATACGTTTGCACGTCATTTCTACTGTTTCGCATGTCCAGTATTTTTGTTTGCACCTTCTTAGAGATCAAGGTAGAACAAATAAAAATTGCAGGTCATTCTTACAAAGGCCTCACACTTTTTCTCTTTACGCAATTCGAGTCAAGGAATACTTTCATCTTACGAATATAATTCGCCAAAGAAACATTTTACAACTTCCGTGCGAGATGTAAGGTTTATACCCGAGTAAAAATTCTGTGGCTTTATTTCGACTGCAACTGCGCTCAATAAAAATGAAGTGAAGACAATCTTACATGTCTTATTTTTGAGACGAAGCCAGTCTTCAATTTATGTGCAAAGAGATAATTTCCTATGGCTTGAAGATATATATTTGTATCTGGAGTCAAGCGCTTAAACCCTGAAGAGAAGTCTTGAATCGAATTTTTAAGACTTTAAGACGGGCGTTTCATAACTTCAGGATATGGGTTTTCGTCTTGCATCCATACATGCATTTATAACGTGACGTCACAGCTCTGTCTATAAATAGGATACCGTTAGGTCATTAATTAATTTTAAATTCGTTTTTGCAGAAATCTTACTTGAAAGATTATTTTTTATAACTTATCAATTAAATATTAACAACAATCAAAATATCCAATACCGCGATGAAATTAAGAAAGAAAGAATATTAAATTATTATTGAATTTATAATATGTATAACTTTACATAAGAACAAAAAAAGAGAAAGGAAAAGTACTTTTTCATGATACATTTTTTTATTGTTCACTTTATTAGATAAGTGTGAAGTAGATTTTTCAGGAATTCTAGGAATACAGATTTTTATGGCATGGCGATAACTAATCCAAATCACAGTGGATCAGAATAAACTACTTTCTGATTTTTTCAAGTAGTCCGGTCACTTTGGGCGTGAATATCTCGGAGACGAAAAATAGTTTTAAAAAACTGTAGACTGCATTTGAATGTGTCTTCATTTATGTGTCGACTACATGTTTTGCGGTTAGTGTCCAAAATCGTTGTGAGCATCTGTCATCGTTTTTTTGCCGAGAAATACCGAAATAAGGCGCTTCGAGTACACAGGTCAACTTTGAGAAGCTCCTGTATTGTCAATTTTGCCTTGAAAATTCTGAAAAAAATTCTCTTATTCTCTAAAGCATAAAGAACTTATATCTGTTTCAAATAATGAAATATTTTCATAAACATGGCTATAAAGTAGTTTAGAAGAATAAAAATTATCTGACGTACTACTGCACGCACGACATCGAGCCGAAGCTGTTAATGTTTAAAAAAGAAAAAGTATTAACACTATGTAAATAGATTATATTTGAAGAATCTTTATGAGAAATAATAAATATTTTAAAGCCCCACGCGGGTCTTTGAATGTAGCGCTATACTTCAATGAAGCAGACACCTCTATTGCCTCATTTTTGATCAGACGTTTTTACAATCCTGAATTAATTAACAGTTCTAGTATAGCTTTTTCTATTCCATTATTTTTTGAAACCTCTCTTTTCTATTCCAGCTAAGCATTGTTTATGTATGCCTATCTTTTCTCTACGTATACCTGGATAAAAATATTTGGTCTTGATTTTTTCTTGCGTAAAGTTTAATTTAAGACAATTTCAAGATATTCTGTATGTCTAGCTCGTCAGTCGGAACCATACTATTTTTGATGTCTTGAAGACGAAAATTTTCGACTTGAAGACAAAAATGTATGCCTTGAGACCAAGGCCTCCGATGGTCTTCACCAATCCCTTTTGAATTTTATAGAAGATGTTTTTTTCATCTCCCACGGTTCACTAGATACTTGTAGAAAATTACAGTTTAAATATTTTTATGGAAAATTTGATATGCCTGCAGTTTTTAAGACCGGCGAGTTCCGAATTTATAATTTTAAAATCTGTTATACGCCTGTTGGGCAGCTACGACAGCGCCACAAGTTTTGAACTATCGGGAAGAAATTTGAATTTTAGTTCAATATTAACCAGAAATATTATAGTATATAATTAATTTTAGAGCTTAGTATAATGTTTTTTATAGAAACTAAATGAAATTCATTGCTCTTTTTCATTAATATTTCTCTAATAACTTTGAGATACCCAATAGTTCGCGTGTCAGGTGGCGCTGTTGTCAAGATCACGCAGGTGCCCTACATGCGCATTACAAAATTACTAGTTTTATGGGTTGTAAAACCTTGATCCTTAGCAGATGTTAACTGATTGATCCCAACCTTTATCTGATTCCTGAAAATGGCAGGCCCTGCCGGTGGGGTCCACAGTTTACAGGGCGATTCCCGACTCGCGTTCGCTTACCTGCTAAGCAGGTAAGTGTGTTACCCAGTGTGTTACCCCTCGCTGGTTTGCTCTTGCCTGGGATTATATCTTACGTTAGAAGGCTGGCGTACCTGAAATATTTAACCCTTCAAGCGCCATGCTATGTAATAATAACACAAAGCGCCATGTGGGTCGTGGGCGACTTCCTTGTCGGGAAATGTCATATTGCAAAAAGAGTAGCCGTTATTTAAATTCCAAAACATTACTGAATACTCTTCAACTATCCTTTTAGTGTGTACATAAGGTTTTATCCACGATAAATTTTTTGCTGCGTGTTAGAAAAATAAAAATCTTACGAAAACGTGAAAAATGACTTTTTTCACGAAAAAAATCATAACTCAGTCAATTTTTGATATTTTAACCTACACATTTAACCTGTAATTCTGGAAATATACCTCTTTAAGAAAAAATAAATTTGTTATATAGTGCTGCTTTGAAAAAAGGTATTTATTTGGGAACTTGAAGTGGTTTTTTTTTCATGAAAAGTGGGAGGAACGTTTTTTAATGATTACCTCTTTATTTTTTTCATGTAATTTCATTACTTTTTAATAATAATCGCGCAAAAAAAATTAGGGTCTTCTCATACCCCGGGGCGCTTTAAGGGTTAATAGAGAGAAAACGGAAAACCTATAAGACGTAACCTAAACATTCATTATTTGTCCATTTTATTACTAACTTAGCCCTTTTTCTTCATGAGATATTTATTTCGCATCGAAAAGGGAGTACATAACCTTAAATATTATATTATTACCTTATTTTATTTCTCGCTTAGCCTTTTTTCGCTATAGAATATTTACTATCTTCCCACTAAAAACGAAAGACATAACCTCAAATTACATTACGTACCAACTGTATTTTCTAACTTAGCCTCTTCCTCACCAAAATATATTCATTTGAACCGACAAAGAATGAAATAACCTGCAAATGCATCAATTGTAAATTTTATTGGTCACTCAATCTTTTTCTATCAAAAAACTACCGTGTAGTCGAGAAAAAACGGAAGAGCTACAAGACATATAACCTAAAGATGCATTTTTTAAAAATTTTATTTCTCACTCAGCCTTTTTCCATAATAAAATATTCATTTGACAACGAAAATTAGCGACGTAACATTATTAGTAAAATGTATTGTCTATTCAATCTTTTTCTATCAAGAAATAATAATTTTTGAATAGAAAGGGGAGACATAATATAATATTGCATCATTTGTACATTTTATTAGTCATTAAATATGTTTTTATCAAAGAATTGCATATTTTATTTGTCACTTAGTCTTTTCTTGCAAAAAATACTCATGTTTGCCCATAAAATGGGAGTTTAACATAAAATGACACATCAAAATGTAAATATTCTATTTGTCACCTCATCCTATTAGTCTTCTTATATTGCGTTCAAGAAAAAATATTAATATTGTTAATTTTAATTATTAACAATTTTATAGTTGTACAGAATTGTGTTTTCTGTGTATTTACTGCATTAATTTCCCTGCTACTCCATCTGTTGATCCAAGCTATTTAAACCAGCTCTTCTTATACCGACTTTCATAACTTTTTTCACAACGTATGCTTTTCTCTTATATCATAATACGCGCCCGATGAATTACAGTCTGAAGATAACCGCGCACAACTTCACCCTACCTCTAAGCCGTGCGATGGTGCTTTGATGTAGAAGAATCAAGTATTTGGATCGTAGACAACCAAGGATAACTAGATCAATATCTGTTACGACGGGTATCTATCAAGGAGACTCCTTCAGTGCATTATGGTTATGTTTAGCATTGAACCCATTGAGTAAATGACCTGAAGCTATACGCTAGTTCGAACCACATACTGCATCAAGTGATCGATGTCACAAAGCAGTTTTCTAATGTTATCCACATGGAGTTCGGACTAGACTACTACATGACTCAAAATTGGTTCTAAAGAGTTCTCTTAACTCGGCAAACAAGATAAGGGCCCTAATAAAGGCACCTAATTCCCCACAGTAATCTGGCGATGAAAAGGGTAGTTCTACCACGACATAAAGGGGGTAAGAGCATTGTAGATGTCAAGAAACTGTGCAAGTCACAAGTTATACAGTTTCGGGACTATTTTAACAGCAAACGAGATGTTGCGCTTTGCAAAGCCATCTGTAAAGCGAATCTCGATTACGCGCCCTTAAGTTAGTCCTCAAAAGAGGCCTTGAATATCAGGGTGGAAACCATAGAGGAATTAGAAACGCAATGGAGACAAAAAAACATACACGGCCACAAACCGAAGAATTCGTCATTACGATTCATGACAGGTTTGTCAGCACAAGAAATTATCGCAAACACGTGTTACATCAAGACGAGGTTAACCGGTGCCGATTGCGTGGAGATACCAACGAATCCATCGAGCACATTATTGATGGTTGTCGCGTAATGGATCAGAGAGAATATATGCACCGACATAATAATGTGGCGGGCATTATACATCAACAACTTGCCCTAAACCTAGGAATCTCAAAAGCATGGATGCCTTTCCCTATTTAAAACTCCGACGTTGGAAACGACGTCGTAAACTACGTAGTAAACGTCATCGTAAACTACGTATGAAATGACGTAGGAAATAGAGGTATACAGTCGCTTATTCGAATTTTTAATACAAATTCAGACACGCTTGAAACTTCGGATTTTTTTTAATAGAATGAAATTTAACTTTATATCAAACTGGTTTGATTCCTTGGATTATTACAATTTTTAAAATTACAATAAGTTCTTTTTTTTAGTTAGAACATGGATCCAAAAGTCAAGTCAAATCTTCGAAATTCGACTTTTTCGAATATTCGAATAAATCCAATTTCAAAGATTCGACTTGACTTTTGAATTCATTTTTTTACAAAAAAAAGGAGTTATTTTGATTACAACAATTGTAGTAGCGTAAGGAAATCAAACTGATTTGCTGTACATTTAATTTTTTTTCTATTTCGCAAAATTCAATTTTCCAACCGTGTCTGAATTTGTAATACAAATTCGAATAAACTTAGTTTATAACGTCGCTTACTACGTGGTTTACGACGTCGTATTATTATAAGAAATAAAAGAAATAAACATAATATTTTATTAGAATATCATTAATTTAATATATATAATTAATGTCTCAAGCTTAAGATGGTTACAGCCCAATGTGTCGAAGGCATTTTTTGATTAAAGTTGTATTTTTTTGAATAGTATGCACGGGGTTGTCCCGGTATATATTATTAGTCACGGACGTATTATTGTAATGCAATCAAGTGATCTGACAAGAGAGTGTGCCTTGACATATTGGGCAAAGCCTGGCTTTTACCCCATCATTTACGGACTGGGTTGCAGTCAATTGCATGGTGGGGAGACCTACAGCTTAAGGTGGGATCCGAACCACCAGAACCTCTGTAAAATTACATAGAAAAATTTCAATAGGTACCGGCTCAGGGATCGAACCCCGGACATCTAAGGTGAAGTCCGAGCGTCTAACTAACTAAACCACCGCGGCTCTAATAATAATAATATATATGTATATTTATATATATATACCCTGGTAAAAATACCCGTTAGGAATAGTTAGAATCTTTTTAGAAGCCTCTAAGATTGCAGTTCGAGTTTCAAGTGGAATTAGAAAGGAATCGTGGAAAGTAATGTGTTGTAATATGTTCCTAAGCGGATACTGTTTGCGCAGTTAATTTCTCGAAATATTTGTAATGGGTTCTATGGGGAACCTCAGTGGAAATTATAATCCGAAATTACTTTTTGAACATTTCTTTAAAGGGATCTAATAGGAATTTAATAGGGACATAAT